>CM054807.1:19519081-19665117 GCA_028984105.1 Lavandula angustifolia | reverse complement strand
AATAGTTTAATAAAAAAGTTAAACAATAAGACAAATCTTCACTAATTAAAATTGAATAATTTACTAAGTATATACAGTATACTTCTAGTTTCATGGGACCATGGTCCACGGCTCCACCACCTCATTCCCAAATCCCAAAC
Organism: Lavandula angustifolia; assembly: GCA_028984105.1. NCBI lineage: Eukaryota > Viridiplantae > Streptophyta > Magnoliopsida > Lamiales > Lamiaceae > Lavandula > Lavandula angustifolia. The sequence continues at coordinate 19,664,977 of CM054807.1, read as the reverse complement.
AATCTTCACTAATCAAGATTGAATTAATGGTGAGAAAATAATGGTTTTGCTTTGCTTGGATTCGAACGCAAAGCCACTAGAAATTACTGAGCATCATTCACCGTTGGGACACAGCCTTACTTACCTCGAATACTACTAGAATTTTTTTATCAATATTTTCGGAGGTGCTATAACACCCCCACCCCCAACCAGGCTCCGCTATTGCTCGTCCTGGATATAAGTCCCGTCCCGCATTTTCGTTAATAGTATGCACCTTTAAAAAAGTTTGCAGTAAGGTTATTTTTGTAATCTTGCACAATCTATTATTTTATTATTATTATTATTATTATTATTATTAATCTTCTTTCATTTGATTGTAAACGCCATTTTCGTTAATTTTCTTCTAGGTTTTAATATCACTACTTCTTGGCCCAACTTTTTACGAGAACAATAGTTGATCGTGCATAGTTTTACTATGTCTTGTCCCAGATTTTCGTTAATGGTATCATCTTTTCTTCATTTTCCATTAATTGTGCATATTTTTCCTATTAATTGTGCACATTTTTTTTTAGTAATTGTGCATATTTTTTCTCATTACTTGTGCATCTTTTCCATGTAATTGTGCATTTTTTCCCTATTACTTGTGCAATTTTTTTCTCATTAATTGTGTAGATTTTTTCCTGTAATTATACATTTGATTTTCAAAATTGTGCAAATTGTGTATTTCTAAATTACAATAATCAACAACACACACATCCGAATCCGGCGCTCCGAACGAAGGAAGCGCTTCCCACTCTCAATAAAAATATCTACAGGAAGTCAAGCTTGAAAGCTTGCTAGCGGTACACCGAACCATATAAATACCTACAGTGTACGCCTGCCCTTTCCCTGCCTTCCTCCTTGCAAAAATAAAAATAAAAAAATCAGAGAAAGGTGCGTTTTTACTAACCAAAAAGTTCATATTTTAGCAACAGGAAAAAAAATCACAGTACCAAATCGAATGAGATCAGATTCGAGAGAAATCTATACATTCGTTATTCAAACCTATAATCCATTACAAATTTCATACTAATGGTTTGTATAGGGATATGAGTCAGTGGTCTCATAGATCAGTGATAGGGGTACTTAGAGCTTCGACTCAATAGTTGCGTTGAAACTGATGTCAGTAGTTCGTGTACTTAGGAAAATATTGTAATATTCGTTATTGGGGGAAAATGTAGTGATGCTGAATTACATCGCTATAGAATTGAAGATCCCAAAACCTGTCCAGAACCCGATGTGTATTTGAACATTGATGATGTAATAGGCTAGACTTGTTGTTATCATTATTGATTATTTTGTCTAGTCCTTAAGGGGTGTTGTTGGACTGAACTTCGAAGAGAGAATTTAAATTCCGTAACCCTAAGGCATCGGTTCGTAGAGCTCGTGCCTTTAATCATCCGCTTACTATTCTCGGTAGAAGATTTCCTTCACAGACCCTCAAAAGAAACTCAAGATGATCCTTGATCTACCGAACCGTGAAGAGCTTAGTGTCTTCAAAGTTACCAGCTGACTACCTTCGAGTAGAGAAGATCCTTATCGGCCGACTCGAGATGAAGAATTAGTATGATCGGTCCGGATCTACTGAACGCATGCAACTCGCTTGCAAGTCCGACAAGGAAACAACTACCCAATTCTTATCATTCGAATGTCGCAGAGATCATTCAAGATACTGAGGTTCAAAGAGTCAACTCGGATGGAAGACTCGATGTCCGATAAGTCTCACCTACCACAAACCCTCGGACAAAGAGAATCAACCTAAGCTTACCCTCGCTTCCGACATTAAAGCCTTGCTCTCATGTACGTAAAGACAACCACTCGCGGCGCATTTCGAAAATATAGCGGCCATTTTCCTTGGAAGTTTGTGACACGTGACATCGTCCTCTCCAATGAATACATGCCTAGGTCACGACTATAAATAGAGAAGAGTCTCCAAGTTGAAAGCACGGGACAACAAGGGAACACAAGCTCACTGCATACAACTCTCTAGCGCACCAAAAGACAATCCAGCGAAGAACTTGCATAGTTGAAAATCCTTAGTTCTTCTCTCTAGAGATTCTTTAGTTCCCCCTTCTCTATCTAAGCTCCATTGTTATATCTTTAGCTTAGAACCTTCGACGGAGTTCACTTTCTGTGAATTGTTCTTATTGTAAGAACTCCTTCATTGTTGGAGATCATCCCCTCCCCTTCAAACTTCGCTTTGATTCGTAAAAGTCGCTAAGGACTATAACTTAGAAGCGGTCCGTCTAGTGTATGCATTCCTTGTTGAGGCTTGCTCGTACTAATCAACAAGAACTCATGTTCTGCAAGACCGTGGACGTAGGATATTGCGTATCCGAACCACATTAAAAATTACTTGTGCTATTTACTGTTTTATTGCATTGTGCTCAAACCCATTTACAAACTCATCTTTTGCATAAAATGTACATAAAAAGTGCACCAAAGAAAACGATTTTTGGTTTGCGAAAACACGTTTTCGAAAGAGACGAAGTCTTACGGGCCCCACACTTATCCGCACTATATTCAACAATTGAAATCTTTATACTGACACAAGTCAGTAGAACATACTGTTCTATTGAATCACTCGACCCGTGATCGGGGAAGGTTGTTATTTAGCACTTGTTCATTCGCAGCAAAACTCAACTCACCGACCTTCACGTTTGAGGAAAAATTTGCAATCGAGTGTATTCACCCCCCACCCTCTACACCCGATACTCATCTCCCGGACCAATAATTGGTATCGGAGCGGTGTTCTCTTGATCATCATTTTGAAAAACCTATTGGTCTACTCGAAAAGATGCCGAAAATATTTTCACCGCACAAGCATCTCTTCATACATCCTTATACTCTTACCTAAAATGTCTCGATATGTCGTGTATTCGGATGGTGCCTATGTTCTCTTCATACATCCTTATACTCTTCATACACGTGTCTCTTACCTACTAAAGCCGCAAGTCAACATATTTCCGTAAAAAGGAGGGAAAGGACACCGTTACATCCTTCAAAAAGAGCCGTTAGCTACCAAAAGAGAGAGAAAGGAAGATCGTCTCCAACGGATCTTTTCCAATCTCTGCTCTATAAATAGAGGGACATTTCAAGCCTTGAAAGAGAAGAGGACACAAGAGAGAGAGACGAATGCGCATAAGCTTAACGACGAAAACAAACACAAGTATTCAAACGAGCTAGAACCAGAAAACCCTAAGTCTTCCGCAAGAATTTGAAGATCTATCTCCGCCGAAAGACTACCTTCTCAGCTCATAGCCTCTAGTATCCAAATCGACGATACACGAACCTAAAGCTTATTTCAGCTGTTCGTCGATCTAGAAGCCACTCTCTCATTCCCTATCCCTCTAACCCTAAGCTCACCAGAATATACTTATAGCTTAGACAAAGGAGTTCATATTTGAACCCAATCCTTATTGTAAAATGACTCCTTCATAGTTGGAGAAGTTTGTCAAACACTTTAGTTTGATGCCTTTGTAAACTGGGACTTGCTTAGTATAATCCCCAAGCCACGACTTTGTCCTGTGCACAAGCTGACTGAGACTAACTCAGTATAATAAATAGCCTCCTGAACTTTTCGGGACAGTGGACGTAGGATCGATTGATATCCGAACCACTTTACAAATATGTGTCTTGTTATTGCTTTCTGATTACTGTTGCATTGATTTTACTGTTCATACTGAAAACCTACTTTAAAATCATACAACTGTCTCAAAGATACCGAACCGTCTATTTGCTTGAACTCGAGACTTGCTAAAAACGTTTTTCCACTCAACCGATTTGGGCCTACACTTTTCCGCACCTCCGAACTCTACCGTTTGATACCGAATTCCGACTCGCCGCCCAGCGAATCTCGGTAGAGTCGCACTCTTTGCCACACACGATTCGGTAATGCCTAATTGGTCTCGTTGAATTATTTCCAAGATGCGGCACTTTCCTGAACAGGATTGTTCGTGTTCAAAGTTGAGAAAATCGGAGTCAGGTGTATTCACCCCCCCCCCCTCTACACCTGACCGTACACTCGGGACCAACAATTGGTATCAGAGCGCACGGTGTTCAACTAACCACCTGAGTTCTATAAGACTCTCATCGTTCTGAAACTGATCTACTTGAACGGATCCGGAAAATCGTTTTCACTGCATATCACTCTACATTCATATCATCATTCTTCATGGCTGATATGTCAGGTATAAGGATGGTACCTATGTTCTCAGTAGAGAACTATGGGGTATGGCGGGTTCGGATGGAAGCACATCTGACCTCCCTCCACGATAGTATGACTGAAGTACTTGAGGAAGGGCCTATCGTTCCTATGATCGACAGCGTCGTGACTCAGGATGCAGCTGCTGGAGGAGGAATGGTGACCGGGATGAAGATTCCCAAAGACAGAAGTCTCTTCACTCCTGAGGAGAAGAAACTTCATAACTTAGACCGTGTCGCGTAAACGCTATACTAACCACCTTAAGTGATTCGTATCTTGTGTGGTTCGGGAATGCAAAACCGCAAAGGAACTCCAGGACGCTCTAGCGCTTACCGAGTCGGGGGACTCGAAGATAAAAAGCTAACAAACTAGCGCCGGAACTCCAAAAGCCGGAAAATTTGTCTCTCATGCGCGGTGACAAAATAGAAGATCTAAATGTCGATTCACGAATCTGATGAACTCCATTAACGGGCCGGGAAAGACATTCAAAGAACCGAGAGATGAATCTCAAGATACCGAGGGCACCGCCTGGACGGACACCGAACACCTTTTGCCACTTTATTGCGCCATTCTCGATTTAGAAATTGTCTCTCCCGACCATATTTTTTCGTAACTTTAAGGCGTAAGAGTTTGAGTTCGACGGGACCTCAACGAAAGCAAAGAGTCAAGCCGACATAAAAATTGACCATGCTTTCAAAGCATCGGTCGACAGGCAACATCTCCCACGACGAGCAAGACAATGAGTAAGACTCGAACCTTCACTCAACGACTTACAAGAAGGAAGTCTCGCTCGGAGTACGCGGCCGCTCGCCGTGAAGTATCGGAAGGAGAAGGAGAGGCGCAAAACCGACTAAAGCATACCGAGACACGAAAGGTAAGTCGATTATACGCCAAAACGCACTCCCGACTCACAATCCTCCGAATGCGTAAAGAAGGGATGACTCAAAGACCATCAAAGGATAGCGAAAGCAAAGAAGAAAGAGTCATCGCTTGCTACAACCGCAAAAAGCCGTGACATTATCAATATGACCGTCCCTGCGCTCGCAGTGCCGAACGCGCAAAGACGCAAGGCAAGGAGAGAGAAATTCGCCAAAAAGGGACAATCTTATATTGCGGAGCGAAATCTCGACGACTCTAAGAAGTCGACTCCTTCATGGATTCATCGGATGATGAAGCAGCTTTATGGCCTTAGAGCTTGAAGTCGAAGAAGCTACCGAAAAGTGCCTAATGGCAGGAGAAGAGGATGAGGTAAATTCTCATGAACCACTTAACTCCTCTTCACACCGCACACACGACACTATTTCAGGTGCGATGAGAATTTGGACGTTGCTACCACTTATGAAGAACTGTTAGACGAACAAATTCGGATGAGTCTCAGCTCGCAAGACTCTTCGTGGAATTGGATACCCCGAAAGTGGAGAATCGTAGACTTTCTCAGGAGAGTCAAGCCGCTACCGAAGCCGAAGGACTTATGTTGAGACTCGGGGGAGGAGATAAACTCTCCCGATGGCCAAGTCTCAAGCATCAAGAAGATCGAATTTCGGTTTTGACCAATGACTTAACTCGTAAAGATATCGAACCGAGTCTACGAAGCAAGAACCGTCAGGACTTCGCACCAAGCACGACACACTAAAAAAAGAGTGATGATGTCTCGGAAGAGCCTGATGACCGAGCGTTACATGGGCGCCAAAAGAAGCCGGAGGCTATGCTTGCAAGCAACAACCCCAAGCACCGTAAGGAAGGACTTGGTTTCAACCAGAAGCTTCCTCATCCGCCCCCGTACACTCGAAGTGCGTCTAACCGATAGGTTTGTTCGAGGGGAAATAATCAATGCAAATGTTCCAACCCCTCAAAAACAACAAACAAAAGATGAAAGCACCTCATCCTACGCATCGCATTCTGACCGTAAGATCGCACCAAGACACCCCGAGTACCAAGGGGGAACTAGCAGAGTTAAGTGGGCTGATCGTATGGACCACCTCAGTTGACACATCCAGCTGGTATGGGTCATATTACTATGATCCTATAGTCGAAGAGGTTCCAAGAGTCGAAAAAGAAGAAAATCGCACAAAAGGCAAAGGTCGCAGTCCACCAAATCGGAAGATCCGACTCCCAACCCGAATGACCCTAAGATGTCGCCTTTGACAAGTCCAAGTGGTCAAGTATGTTGACTCAAGTGGAAAGAAACCGTCCGAAACCACCGGGGTTGTTAGGACGTATTTGGGTTACTAAAACTAACATCTAAGGACCCAAAAGCAAAATAAAGGGTACCTGAATATAATTGCTTTTGCGGTGCACAAAGATCCTTGGTATGTGGACGGTGGATGCTCAAGACATATGACGTACCAAAGAAACCTACCAAAGAATTATGTAGCCAAGAAGGACCCGGAATCGAAGTTTGGAGATAATGCAAAAGGCTATACAAGAGGATATGGAGCACTCAAGCATTGAACCGCCACAGTTCCTGGAGTATCATATGTTAAGGACTTCAAAGATAATCTTCTCTCGTTAGTCAATTCTGTGATAACTCGAATAGAGTGATTTTTGACGCTGGCTTCTGTGATGTCATTGATAAATCCACAGGGAAAACAGTGTTATCAGGTTCGCGTAAAAAGAATATATATGTAGCTGACTGGAACTCAACGAACCCCGAAGCTTGTCTCGCTGGGCGAAGAACGACAACCGTACGGGATGGCTTTCGCATAGGAGACTCAGCCACCTCAACTTCAAAACGCTCAACAAACTAGCAAGGAGCACTCTAGCAAGAGGATCGCCGAATGAAGTATTCAAGAAAGATACTCAGTGTGAAGCATGTCTGAAGGGAAAGCAAACAAGGAATCAAAATCCACCTGTTCCATCTCCTTCCACTGATGGAATCCTTCAGCTGCTACATATGGATTTGTTCGGTCCAGTCTCTCCAATGACGATCAGAGGCAAGAAGTATGCTTTAGTGGTCATCGATGACTACTCGCGCTACACATGGGTCATATTCATTGCCAACAAGTCTCGACGTCAAAACAGTTACCAACGCTTCTCGAAAAAGCTCAGTATCGAGAAGAACACCAAGATAATCAAAATTCGTTCTGACAGAGGAACTGAGTTCCTTAATTCCATGGTAGAGGAGTTCTGCAAAACCAAAGGGATTGAGCATGAGACATCTGCTGCGCGCACCCCTCAGCAGAACGGGGTTGCCGAACGAAACAATCGCACACTCAAAGAAGCAAGCAAGAACTCTACTCGCAGCACTCGTGACTCCCAAACCAAATTCTCGGCGTAAACCGACACCGCATGTTATACTCGTAACCGATCTCTACCGACAAAGCAAGCATAAGAGAACACCATATGAACTATGGAACGGCAGAAGCCTTCTTTATCTTATTTCCATATCTTTGGTTGTTCGTGCTTTATTCACAATAATGGGAAAGATCACTTGAAAACTTTTGATAGCAAGTCGATCGGGGAGTATTCTTAGGATACTCTCGGGTCGATAAAGCTTTCGAGTATTCAACTATCGGACCCTTTGCGTGGAAGAAAGCCCTCATGTTGTTTTTAATGAAGTTTGCTATCGAAGACGGGAGCAATAACTCTAAGTCCGAATCCGAGGACATCGATGCCGGCTACGGGATCTCAACCTAAAAGACAAACCTCGAAAGGATCCAGCTTTGTTGGGATGATGATTCGGGATGAAGAAACGAAGATAAGCCTACCGAATCCGAACCAACAACGCAAGTAGCCGAACGTGATTGACTCTCCCGCACGTAGTCAATCCCGTGTAACTCGGGTCGATGAAGAAACCTTAGAGGTATCTCGAGACCACTACTGGAGAATAACAACTCGTGGGGAACATCTATTAATGTTCCTGAGCCGAATGCCCCCGAACTCGGAAACTCGGAGATCACACTCTCATCACCGAATTTCTTCAATCTCGAAATAGTACAAATGAAATGCCTAACTCACCTACTATCCGTGTTGATCAAATTCCGGATGAAGAGTCCAAACATCGTAGATCGTGGCTAGGATGCTCACACTCCCGATCTAATCATTAAGATCCTTCAAGAAAAGTCAAGACAAGATCCGGATTCGTCACAAGGAGAAAGCGCATTATATTCCCGCTTCTTGTCTATCGAAGAGTCTCGGACGATTGAGGATGCACTTAAAGATGCCGACCGGATCATAGCCATGCGCGATGAGCTGAACGCTTCACGAGAAACGAAGTTTGGGGAGCTTGTTGACATACCCCCGGCATCAACACGTCATTGGAACAAAATGGGTCTTCAAGAACAAGCGAGATGAAAACAACGTTATAGTAAGGAACAAAGCAAGGCTCGTGGCGAAAGGCTACCGTCAAGCCGAGGGAATAGATTTCGATGAGACATTCGCTCCAAGTTGTAAGATTGGAGGCAATCGAGACTATTCCTAGCCTACGCAACACATCAAAGATCCGGAGTCAATCAAATGGATGTGAAGTCTCGCGTTCTCGAACGGCGTCTCGAAAAGAAGAAGTCTATGTAGAACAACCGCCCGGCTTTCAGCAGGGACATCGTGTTTATAGACTCGAAAGGCTCTATATGGGTTAAAACAAGCACCTGTGGCTTGGTACGATACCCCCGTCGAGTTTCTTCTTTAGAAAGGTTTTCGTAAAAGGCACGAGATCGCACGCCGTTCAATATTTGACCGGAAGACGACTTATTACTCGTGCAGATCTATGTAGACGACATTATCTTCGGATCGAAGAACGTCGTCATGTGTCGCCAGTTTGAGAAAATGATGAAGGACAAGTTCGAGATGTCAATGATGGGTGAAATGAACTATTTCCTCGCTTTCAAGTAAAACAATTTGAAAAGGGAACGTTCATTAACCAAGGCAAATACACTCGAGACCTCATCAAAAGATTCGGTTGCACATCCGGCAAACCTATCAAGATCCCGATGAACACGAATATGAAAATCGATCTTGATAAAGAGGGGAGTATCGTAGACCAAACCGAATTTCGTGCAATAATTGGTTCCTTATTATATCTAATAGCCTACTCGTCCCGACATAACTTATGCCGGTAGGTGTCTGCGCTCGATTTCGTGTGAATCCTAAGCGGAGCCACATGGACTCAAAACAAAGAAGATTCTCCGCTACCTCGTAGGCACACCCGACATAGGTTTATGGTATCCAGCTTGATGATAATATTGAACTAACCGGCTATTCCGATGCCGACTATGCGGGATGTAGAATTGACCGAAAATCAACTTCGGGAACTTGTCGGTCCCTGGCAAGTAGCTGATCTCATGGTTTTCAAAGAAGCAAAGACTCGGTAGCCACGTCAACTACCGGAGCCGAATACATGGCTGCCGGAAGTTGTTGCGCCCAAATCCTTTGGGCCGAGACAAAGACTAAGAGACTAGGACGTCATTCGTAATGAAGTGCCGATATTCTCGGCGACAAGCCGGTGCTATTGCAATCACTGTAACCCCGTACTTCACACGAGAAGCAAGCACGTGGACATTAGGTATCACTTCATTCGTGACCATGTCGAAAGAAGGATATCGGGATGGAAAAGATCCATACCGACAAACAAATGGCCGATATTCCGACCAAGCCTCTAGCCGAATCCGCATTCAAAGAACTTTCGAGAGAGCTAGGTCTCTGTTGGACCCCTACCGACCCCGGTCAAGAAGAGTCTTCAAGAGAGGACCATTTCAAGTAAGGGGGAATGTTCACTCTCGCATCGAGTATAATCGCACGTAGAGAATCAAAGAACCATCTACATGAGGTATCGCTTGACTACTATGTTCAACGACGAGGTTTGCGTATCTCTACTCGTAGTAACTAATAGAACAGTATTCTGCACTTATAATTCAGATTCAGCATGGTATTAATTATCTTAAAGTTTGTCATTTAATGAAAACGACTCTCATTTAATGCACGACATTCTATGCATAAGTATGTTGAACTCTGCCACACATTTAATGCATGTCCTCTCATAGTTACTACTTAGGCAAATTACAACTGGCTTTGACTTAGGCGGCTACTGTGATCATTACCTTCTTTATAATATCCAATCTTAACCGTCCATATCATAAAGCAGATTTAAATTTGGCCTTTGATCGAAAACCATTCACCTTCACGTTAGATATATATTTTCGATCATATCTTAGAAACCGCCATTAGTATATCTTCAAATCCTTTGCTCCGAAAATTCTAAGATCTCTAGCAATCCTTTACTTGCTTCTTATCTTCTCTATTCTCAGAATTTTATCTGTATGATTATTAAATCTGTTACTATACTTCATTATCTCTTTTCAAGATCGCCATACTAACCGCTTTTATGAACAAACGATACCGATAATCTTTTCTTGTGACAGATAAAATGGCAAATCTTTCTCTCATCTCCCTAGGGAACATGTAGGAAATCTTAGACAAAGACCGGGTCTCAGTGCGAACCGGTCATGGAGTTTGACGCGTGCGACCCCGACTTCATGGATGAGATTTTCTCGTATCTCGAGAGCGTCCCGGATTGGAGCAGCTTCCTCTCAAGGAAGCCTACCTTCTTCCTTCCTCGACAGTGTCTCGGATATACCTTAACTCATATTTGATATCTCGGAGACATCATTGGACGCTTTTGCCGTCCACTCCATATGCGATGCCTCTATGCAACCGAAGCGTTTGATCTCAATTAAAGAAGCACCGAGGAGAAGCTTCACTTTGCTCGCCAAGGAGTTAGCCATGTTGGCTACAACGATGACAGGATAGACGACTATCTATCAATATTCCCGGAAAGCCTACCACATTCGTAGCGGCCTTCCCAAAGAATAGTATGCTGCCTCGGTCCCGCACTAGCTTATATAGTCACGCTAGCCTACCGACAAGCCAAGCGGGTTCATTCGATCAAGTATCGAGACCCAAGATCCAGCTCATGATGGCAATATATGACAAAGCAAAATCAACTCGGACGGAGTTCTTTCTTCGAGAGTTCATGGTTCAAGCCGCCAAATTTGATAAGGCAACGTGCAACCTGACAAGATAAAAGGCAAGCCGCTATGTATGGATCAAGTTGTCCATCATGATACAAGATATCTCGTGGAGATGACCAGATCACCTTTGAAGACAAGGTACACTTTAATGTAAAGAATATCAGGTTCCACAACAGAACAGCTGCTCTTCAGCAGATCGGTTCAGGACCGTCGCTTCAACAAACCACGCCTACCAAGAAGAGGTCTCCTCTAGCGAAAATTTCTAAGACATCGGCTAAACGTCTGAAGAAAGCCATCGCTGATGTCCCTACTGAATCCGAGGCTGTACCAGAGGAAACTACTTCGAACAACCAACCGCCGAACAGGCTCTCGAACATGCTACCGAACGTACCTACTCACTTATGCAGCTAATAGATGAGTCAGAGTCCTACGAGGAGACTCATTCAGTGGAGAAGGCCGTCTCCATTGAACCGACTCAAGAAGTGGATCAAGGGGTTCCAGCTGAACCTAGCCAGAGTGCTGATATACAAACTCTGGAAAGCCCGCTTGATATTCCACCACTCAGCACTATGCCATCTGCTGAAAAACAGACGTCCGCCATAGATCTTAACGACTCACAAACGGCGTCTGAGCAAGAATCAATCGAATGGAAGCCTCGGCGATCGATCTCAAGCATTCCGAGAGATAGCCGACCAAATACCGGAGATCGCCGGCCACCAAGACTTGGTGTTAATTGCTAGACAAAGCCGGCTCCACATGCTCCTAAGGTTCCGTGAGTGGCACCCACGCTTCGCCTCGTCCTTCACTACTCTTGTGACCAATTACATCGGGGGAGCAAGCACCTAAGGCGCGAGATAAGCTACCCGTGCCCGCGACCTAGGTAACCTCGATGATCCGAGGGCCGCGATGCCGGCCTTGCTGCACGATAGGCGGCAGACTTGTGCTCGCCCCTCGGATGGGTCTCGACCACGACGGTCGAGACCCACCCCATGATTCGTGCCCCTGGGAAGCCTAATGAGGGAGTACCCCGGGACAAGGATACAACCGCCGAAACTTCGATCTACCGCTTAGTATCCTTGGGGCTCGTGAAGTCGGCGGCCGGTACTTCAATGTCCGTGGGCCTTGCCAGCCTCTTGCTAACATCACGGTTTGAAGTAGCGCCCAGCCCCATAGGCCGACGCTCAAAGTCCATGGCCAAGGCACCGAAAAGCCAAGGAGCTCGTAACGCAGCTCTAGCCAAAGCCGTCCATAAAGTATGGAAGAAAACTACGGAGCCACTAGCGCCGAGCTTCGTGGGCCGAAAACCTCTCTATCCGACTCACCGCCCCCGATGTCTCTTCCATTGTCTCAAATGCGCCGGCAAAGCAGAGACAGACTTTGAAGATCAGCTCGAGTGATTCGTGAGGGACAAAGCCAAACCGCTTGAAGAATTCAAGGCCTCTCACCCACTAATACCGAATCGCCTCAAACATATCCCGGGCCACCGAGCTCGACTCAACAATATTCAACAAGCTCGGGAGGATAAGGTATCCGAGAAGCCGACGGAATTTAAGGTCATGCAGCTGAACTCTCCCACAAGAAATACAAGTGAAGATCTTGTTTCTCGAGAGGAATAAGCGCATGAGGCAACGACAAAAATCGAGACAAACACGACTCTCTGTCAACCTCTTACAAAAGCCTAGACCTAAAGGTATCCACTCGACTCCGGTAATAATTGATGATGCCAAAAAGGGGGAAGGAAAGGATAAAAGGGAAGAAAAGAAAGACAAAGGGAAAAAGGGGACAAGTCAACCCCCAAGCCGACCCCGACTAAACCCTCACCCAAATTCACTAAGGGGGAAGCTCCACTGAAGCCCGCCAAGAAAACCGGGTCGTAGAGACGCAAGCGAAGTTCGAACTATTACGCTCATGGACCAGCCCGAAGAGACCCAGTGGTGTCTCCGCCGCGAGCACAAGCAGAGACCGACCCAAGTGGCTCGGGAACAGCTACTCACGCAACCTGCACTCCTACCGATATTGTTAAGGAGGTTGGCTGAGTATGCTTGAACATGATGATTCGTAAGAGGAAGAAGCCCTCTCTACCACCGCCCGTTCCGTGCAAAGGGAAGAAAGTACTGGAACTCCCGACCCCTCCAAAGAAAGAAATCAAAGAGATACATTTCCGCCGAAGAGGAGGCTCGATAGCAGTACGACGAGAAGCTTGCTAGGGAGATAGCCAAAGTCGAAGCCGCCAACAAGCCTAAAGAAAAGACCTCTCAAGGTAAAACCAAGGCACCACTCGAGGCGGAAAGAAAACGCTAGGTTGCCTCCAAGGAAGCTCAAGATTCATGATGATGAAGATAGAGAAAAGGAAAAGGAGCAATAGCGTAAGAATACCGAGAAGCGTGGTACATCCAAAGAGAAATCCAAGATCCCCGGCCGACTCGTAAGACTCTCCTCACCAACCTTCCTATATGAGATCCAAAGAACAAGATGCCGAGATCGAAGCCATTTTCGCTCGATAGATAGGTATCTCTACGAGAGGAGAGCAAGCCAAACGTATAGAAGCCGCTGACGGAGAATACATATGGCGCATCTTGAGGCACCGAGAATTCGCATCGAACAAGAGGCCAGCCGAGAGTACCTTCAAAAGCTGATATTCCTTATCGATACGTAAGGTTCGTGAAGCTAGCCGATCTCGAAATCGCATAGATGGTCAAGGACGGACGATTGGATGCCCGCTCGCTTACTCGTAGATGGGAATCTCGCAAAGATAGAGGTTATCAAGCGCAATTATTTCGGGAGGTTCCGGCCGACAAGGCTAAGACCGATACTTACACGTGAATGGATGATGATAACGTAACCGGATCTATACGTATACTTGCATAAAGCCGTGTCTCGAAGGTATAGAAGTCGGTGTCCCCGAGCCTTAATCATACCTCCGCTAAGAAGAAATGATGACTCACCCATCATGGATTAATAGAAAAAGAAGTGAAGAATGTTGCCGCAAACAGAGGACTTGAAGAAGATGAGCCAGCAGACTTCGCTGAATACCTGAAGCTGAGGTAGAACTCATACAGAATGTATGGCTTGCCCCTGCCTGACTTAGAATCGCAAAACTTTATGGACAGGATCAAGCAAGCACAAGCGTTCTTAGTATTAGATTTCTTTATCTTCCTAGCTTAGAAAGAGATGTAATGTACTCGAACTTTCATATCTTATATATACATTCTCTTTTGGCTCGCACAATATCTTATTGTCTAAACAAACCGTGTTTGTTTTATGCTTAAACACTCGTAATCACCGAAGTGATTGCCGACTCACACACTCACTTTATCTTACTTGTCGCCTTATTGCTTCTCTAGATCTCGATAGTCTAGTTGTTGTGTTTCAGGGAACCGTTTAGATAGAGGGAAATTGTTTTGCCCCCGCTCCCCTCGTAGACTAGAACTTGAAGAACAAACTCCACCGATCCTACTTATAATAATGTAAGGAGCTCGTTTCCGATAGTTTAGTGTTAGCATAGATGATAGGTTTTGGCATCATCAAATAGGGGAAATTGTTGGGTGATGATTTTATCCTCAAGACCGTTATACTTAGTGGGAAATGATTCTCGTCTTCAAGACCGACCGTAAGCTCGGTAGCCTCGTGCTCTGTACCTATCCGAAGATTTGAAGATCCCAAAACCCTATCTTGATTGATGAACCATTCCCGTGTAATTGTTTTATCTCTGAGGTTTCAGACTCAGTAGACACTCTGCTCTGGTTAACGCGGTCAAGAACTTATCGCCCTCAAGCACCGAAGTAGAAGACTCAGCATTTCTTGGACTCAGCAGAGCAAGATATCGAAGGAGTCGGTAGAACCGAACTCGGCAGAGTAGTTCACCGAACTCGTAGCCGACCATCAGTAGAGTACCCTCAGCTATCTCTCTACTGAATGAAGATCAGACTCAGCAACGGCAGACAGTCTTCTGAACTATGACACTTTTTTGAATATACAATCAGTATTGTCAAGTACGAGGAAAAGAGAAGTCAGCTTCAGTATGCCTCGAAGTCTGTTCCGTCTCAACCACTCCATAATCCTCGACAAATGACAAGTATACACGTGTCTCTACCTACTAAAGCGCAAGTCAACATATTTCCAGAAAAGGAGGGAAAGGACACTGTTACATCCTTCAAAAAGAGTCGTTAGCTACCAAAAGAGAGAGAAAGGAAGATCGTCTCCAACGGATCTTTTCCAATCTCTGCTCTATAAATAGAGGGACATTTCAAGCCTTGAAAGAGAAGAGGACACAAGAGAGAGAGACGAATGCGCATAAGCTTAACGATGAAAACAAACACAAGCATTCAAATGAGCTAGAACCAGAAAACCCTAAGTCTTCCGCAAGAATTTGAAGATCTATCTCTGGCGAAAGACTACCTTCTCAGCTCATAGCCTCTAGTATCCAAATCGACGATACACGAACCTAAAGCTTATTTCAGCTGTTCGTCGATCTAGAAGCCACTCTCTCATTCCCTATCCCTCTAACCCTAAGCTCAACAGAATATACTTATAGCTTAGACGAAGGAGTTCATATTTGAACCCAATCCTTATTGTAAAAGGACTCCTTCATAGTTGGAGAAGTTTGTCAAACACTTTAGTTTGATGCCTTTGTAAATTGGGACTTGCTCAGTATAATCCCCAAGCCACGGCTTTGTCCTGTGCACAAGCTGACTGAGACTAACTCAAGCATAATAACTAGCCTCCCGAACTTTTTGGGACAAAGTGGACGTAGGATCGATTGATATCCGAACCACTTTAAAAATCTGTGTCTTGTTATTGCTTTCTGATTACTGTTGCATTGATTTTACTGTTCATACTGAAAACCTACTTTAAAATCATACAACTGTCTCAAAGATACCGAACTCGTCTATTTGCCGAACCGAGACTTGCTAAAACGCTTTTTTCCACTCAACCGATTTGGGCCTACACTTTTCCGCACCTCCGAACTCTACCGTTTGATACCGACTCGACTCGCCCGCCTAGCGCATCTCGGTAGAGTCGACTCTTTGCCACACACGATTCGGAACAGCCTATTTGGTCTGCCGAATTATTTCAAGACGGCACTTTCCCCGAACAGATTGTTCGTGTTCAAAGTTGAGAAAATCGGAGTCGTGTATTCACCCCCCCCCTCTACACCTGACCGTACACTCGGGACCAACAATTGGTATCAGAGCGCACGGTGTTCAACTAACCACCTGAGTTCTATAAGACTCTCATCGTTCTAAAATTGGTCTACTTGAACGGATCCGAAAAATCGTTTTCACTGCATATCACTCTACATTCATATCATTATTCTTCATGGCTGATATGTCAGGTATAAGGATGGTACCTATGTTCTCGTGAGAGAACTATGGGGGTATGGCGGGTCAGGATGGAAGCACATCTGACCTCCCTCCACGATAGTATGACTGAAGTACTTGAGGAAGGGCCTATCGTTACTATGATTGACAGCGTCGTGACTCAGGATGCAGCTGCTGGAGGAGGAATGGTGACCGAGAAGAAGATTCCCAAAGACAGAAGTCTCATCACTCCTGAGGAGAAGAAACTTCATAACTTAGACCGTGTCGCCAGAAACGCTATACTAACCACCTTAAGTGATTCGTATCTTGGCAGGGTTCAGGAATGCAAAACTGCAAAGTAACTCTGGGACGCTCTAGCGCTACTGAGTCGGGGGACTCAGAAGATAAAAGCTAACAAACTAGCGCTGGAACTCCAAAAGCTGGAAAATTTCTCTCTCATGCCTGGTGACAAAATAGAAGATCTAAATGTCAGATTCACGAATCTGATGAACTCCATCAACGGGCTGGGAAAGACATTCAGCAACCGAGAGATGAATCTCAAGATACTGAGGGCACTGCCGGATGGACACTGGATACCTTTTGCCACTTTATTGCGCCATTCTGATTTAGAAATTGTCTCTCCTGACCATATCTTTTCAGAACTTCAGGCAGAAGAGTTTGAGTTCGACAGACCTCAACGAAAGCAAAGAGCTGAAGCTGACATAAAAATTGACCATGCTTTCAAAGCATCAGTCAGCGCAGCATCTCCCGCGACGAGCAAGACAATGAGTAAGACTGAACCTTTACTCAACGACTTACAAGAAGGAAGTCTCGCTTAGAAGTACGCGCTTCTCGCCGTGAAGTATCAGAAGGAGAAGGAGAGGCACAGAAAACTGACTAAAGCATACCGAGATACGAAAGGTAAGTCAGATTATACGCCAAAACGCACTCCTG
Source organism: Lavandula angustifolia (assembly GCA_028984105.1). Lineage (NCBI taxonomy): Eukaryota > Viridiplantae > Streptophyta > Magnoliopsida > Lamiales > Lamiaceae > Lavandula > Lavandula angustifolia. Next base: position 19,647,536 of record CM054807.1, on the reverse strand, counting down.
ACTCACAATCCTCTGAATGCAGAAAGAAGGATGACTCAGCACCATCAAAGGATAGCGAAAACAAAGAAGAAATGAGAAACCATTGACGAGCTTAGCATCAGATTTACCAACCAGATCAATGTGATCAATGGGCTGGGGAGAACGTTCACCAACAAGGAGATGACCACCAAGATCTTAAGAGCGCTACCTTGACTGAAGTGGCTTCCTTTTGCTACTTATTTAAGTCGTTCTGATCTTAATGTTTTAACTCCTGATGGTATATTTTCATAACTGAAGACAGAGGAGTTCGAGCATAGTCTACCCCAATGATGCGTTAGCGCTCCAGCTGACACTCAAATTGACCATGCTTTTAAAGCAACTGTCAGCACTTCATGAGCTAACCCCAGTTCTGCTAGCAAGATAGTAACTGTATCAGAAGCTAAATCAACTGACTCCTACTACTGAACGCCTTGCACTTATAGCTCTTAAGTATAAAAGGGAGAAGGAAAGAGTCAGAAAGCTAAATAAATATCATAGAGATTCTCCATCAAGTAAGAAAGATAGTCACAAAAGGGAAGAATCTAAACCTTCTCCTGATTGCAGGAACACGAAGCCTGCTGCCAGTCCATCCAACGGCTCAACTGGAAAAGGAGGCAGAGTTACTGTGTGTTACAACTGCAAAAAGGAAGGACATTTTCAGTACGAATGTCTGGAGCTCTCAGCTGCCCAACGAGCTGAACGGCAGGCCAGAAGAGAAAAATTTGCTCGAAGGAGGCATACCTACATTGCCGGAGAGCTATGTGACGACTCAATAGAGGAAGATACTTTCATGTATTCTTCTAAGGATGAAACTGCATTTGTAGCTGTTGAGGTCGGAGAATCAGATCCTGAAATATCAACTGAACACTGCCTGATAGCTGGAGAAGAGGCTGAAGTAAATTCTAAACTAATTATAACCTCCTCTTCACAAAGCACACACGACACTTGCTCAGCTACAGGTGAACCTCTATACGTAATGCAAGCATATGACGACTTACTAGATGAGCATATTTAGTCGAGTAGAGAGTTCAGTAGAACAGTTTAGGAATTGGAATAGGTAAAAGCTGAAAATCAGAAACTTTCTTATGATTGTCAAGTCTCTACTGATTCAGAGAATCTTGCTGCGAGACTAAAGGAAGAGATTGAATCTCTTATGACTAAGTCTCAGCTTCAAGAAACTCAGATATCAGTTCTAACTAAGGATAATTCTGAGAAAGATACTGAGATAGTTAGGCTCTGTCAGAAGCTCGCAGAAGTTGAAAAGGATTATGAATCACTTAGAAAAAGTGATGAAGTTTGGCGAAGATTAATGACTGAACAATACCTGGGAGCCAAGGAGAAGTTGGAGAGCATGCTTAGAGTACAAATGCCAGTCGTCATGAAGGAAGGACTTGGCTATACCCATGAAGCTTCAACCTTTACCTCAAAAGGCTCAGAAATGTTGGTTGATAGGTTCGTCAGAGGAAAAGTTCAAACTACTGAACCCGTAACTCAGGCAAAAAACAAACAGAAGATTATTGCACCTCAGCCGAGCAATAAGCAACTGACCAAGAGTTCTAGCCCCAGAACACCACGATCAATTCAGGGGGAACTAAGAAGGTCAGATGGGCAGAGCAGTATGGAGAACCACTGTATGAGCACTCTGCACAATACAGTTTGTACTATTATGAGCCTAGGGTCAGAAAGAGCACAAAACATCAGAAGAAGAATGCACCTGAACCCAAAGCTGCCAAAAAGTCAGTATCTCCAAGTTAAGTGGAGAAGAAGACTGACAATAAGGTTCAGAAGAACAAAGTGTCTGAGACCCCCAAGGTCGGCAGACAGATTTGTGTCGCGAAACCATCGACTAACACTTAAGGACCCAAACTGAACCAAAGGGTACCTAAAAATGTTTCTGTTTTGCAGGTGCATAAGGACCCTCGGATCATGGACAACGGCTGCTCGAGACTTATGACCTGCCAAAAGAGCTTGTTGACCAATTACATACAAGAAGAAGGTCCCAGAATTGAGTTTGGTGATAACTCAAAAGGCTATACAAGGGGATATGGAACACTGAACATTGGGACTGCTTCAGTTCCAAGTGTAAGATATGTTGAAGGACTTCAACATAATCTCCTTTCTGTCAATCAGTTATGTGATAATCTTTACAGAGATACCTTTGACGCTGGTTTCTATGATGTTATTGATAAATCTATAGGGAAAATAGTGTTATCAGGCTCGTGGAAGAAGAACATCTACGTTGCAAACTGGAACACCATCGAACTAGAGGCTTGCTTGCTTGCTCAGACGAAATCAAGTGATAAAACGGGATTGCTGTAGCATAAGAGGCTCAGTCACCTGAACTTCAAGGCGATGAACAAGCTGGCTAGGGACTCAAGAGTCAGAGGACTGCCCAATGAAGCTTTCATTAAAGACAAAAACTGTGAAGCATGCTTGAAGGGAAAGCAAACTAAGAAAAGCAATCCGCCAGTTCCTTCACCTTCCACTGATGGAATCCTTCAACTGCTCCACATGGACTTGTTTGGGTCAGTCTCTCCAGTGACTATAAGAGGCAAGAAGTATGCCCTCGTCGTTATTGACGATTATTCAAGATCTACGTGGGTCATCTTCATAGCCAACAAATCTGATGTCAAGACTGAGTTGCCGATATTGCTAAAGAAACTCAGTGTGGAAAAAGACATCAAGATTCAGACATTTCGCTCAGATAGAGGGACTGAATTTCTCAACTCAATCATAAAGGAGTACTGCGACACCGAGGGGATTCAGCAAGAGACTTCAGCAGCTCGCTCACCCCAACAGAATGGTCTTGCTGAACAAAAGAACAGAACATTAAAAGAAGCAGCAAGAACGCTCCTAGCAGACTCCGGATTGCCCTCAAAGTTCTGGGTTGATGCTACTGACCCCGCCTGTTATACTCAAAACCGCTCACTACTTACAAAACAACACATGAGACACCATACGAACTATAGAAAGGGAGAATTCCTTTTATTTCTCATTTTCATATTTTTGGCTGTCCTTGCTTTATCCACAATAACGGAAAGGATCAGTTAAAGGTCTTTGATAGCAAATCTGATCAAGGAGTCTTCTTAGGATACTCTCGAGTCAGTAAAGCCTTCAGGGTCTTTAACTACCGGACCCTTTGCGTGGAAGAAAGCCCTCATGTTATTTTTGATGAGTTTGTTACTGAAGACAAGAAACCTAATAAGACAAATACTGAAGATGTCAGCAGCAAGCTACAGGATCTCAGGCTGAATGACAAAACTGAAAAGATCCAGCATTGTTGGGATGATGAGTCAGACGAAGAAGAAACTCAGACCCATCATGCAGGCAATGTAGCTAACCTGGTTGATTCTACTGAACAGAATCAACATCAGGTAATAATAGTCGATGAGGAAGCCCCAATGTTAACTGAGACCTCTACTGAGAATATTAACTCAGGGGGAACAAATGATATTCCTGAGCGAAATGCCCCTGAACCTGGAAACTCAATAGATCCTAACTTCTTACTGAGTTGCTTCAGTCACAGAATAGCACTACTGAAATGCCTAACACCCCTGTTGACTGTACAAAAGTGATCTCAGAAGAAGAAGCCAAACTCAGACGATCATGGCTGGACGCACACTCTTCTGATCTCATCATTGGAGATCCATCAGCAACAGTTAAGACAAGATCCAGATTATGTCATGGAGAAAGCGCATTATACTCCTGCTTCTTGTCTACTGAAGAACCTCAGTCGATAGAGGACGCACTCAACAATGCTGATTCGATTATTGCCATGCAAGAGAAGCTGAATCAATTTGTCAGAAACGAAGTTTGGGAGCTTGTTGACAGACCTATACACCAACACGTAATAGGTACCAAGTGGGTCTTCAAGAACAAGCGAGATGAAAACAACATCATAGTAAGAAAAAATGCTCGACTTGTTGCCAATGGATATTGTCAAGCAGAGGGAATAGATTTTGATGAAACGTTCGCTCCAGTTGCTAGATTGGAAGTCATTCGTCTATTCCTGGTGTTGGGTTATAAGTCAGTAGATGGTACTTAGCTGTCTAATGGTTAAAAGAATATTGGGGGAAATCATAGTAGTACTATGGAATTGAAGATCCCAAAACCCAGCTGATATCAGTAGTGCAGTGTGTCGATAGGATTAGATGATGTATAGGTTAGACTTGTTTTATTTTGATTATCATTTTGCTAAGTCCTGTACGGGGTAAACTGTTGGACTGATCTTCTGACGAAGTTACTCTCCAGAACCCCACGTCATCAATGTAAGAGCTTGCGTTCTTCAGCCAGCAGCTGATCTTCACCTCAGTAGGAGACAGCCCATCAGCTGATAAGATATCAACATAAGAACATAATGCAAAGCTCAGTACCTTCGCAGTCATCAGCTGACCCACCAGAGCCTTATCAGCTTGTCAGCCGACTCAGGCGAAGAAGACAGAGACTGTCTTGAGTCTACTGTATCCGACAGAAAGTGACCCAGTCGTACACATCTTTTCGAAGTTCAGCAGAAGATCATATGAGGATGTGGAATAGTCAACTCTATCTCTGACACATTCTCACCTACCACAAACCTCGACCAATGAGACGCCGACAACGCTTTGACCTACTCTGACCAACTAAAGCTGCTCTCATGTACAGCATTAACTGCCCTGCTGCAACACTTCGAATTTATGGCCGTTTTCTTTGGAAGCTTGTGACACGTGGCATCGTCTTCTCCAACGGACATATGCCTTGCTCACAACTATAAATAGAGAAGAAATCTGAGCTCCACGCACGGGACTCATAAGGGAAAAAGCTCAAGCTCAAGAACACTCTAGCGAACTCAACAGATTATACAACGAAGAACTTGCTTTCATAGAATATTTGTAGTTCTTCTCTCTAGAGTATTTAGACCCCTTTCTTCTCTAGACTAAGCTCATTGCCAGATTTATAGCTTAGATTTCGAAGGAGTTCACTTTTAGTGAATTGTTCTTATTGTAAGAACTCCTTCTTAGTTGGAGATTATCCCCTCCCTTTCGAACTTAGGTTTGAATTGTAATGTTGCTAAGGAGTATAACTTAGAAGGGTCTGTCCAGTGCACAGATTCCTTGCTGAGGCTTGCTCAGAATAATCAACAAGTTCTTCTGCCAAGTCAGGACCATGCACGTAAGATCTTACGTATCCGAACCACGTTATATCGCTTGTGTTATTTACTGTTTTATTGCATATCATACAAACCGCTCAAAGTCATATGTTTGCATAAAATGTATTTTAAAAGCGCACAGCTAAAAGAATTTATCTTGCGAAAACACGTTTTCAACTGAGACGAATCTCCGGGCCCTACACACTTATCCGCACAACGTCTCCGACTGAGTTTCAACGACTGACTAAAGTCAGTAGGAGAGCTCAGTAGTTGACACACTCTGACCCCGTGATCGAAGGTTACTATTTAGCACTGTTCATCAGTTGCACTAAACAGCTCAGCTGTCCTTCGGTTTGAGAAAAAGAAACTGTGATCCGGTGTATTCACCCCCCCCCTCTACACCTGACTATCGTCTCCGGACCAACAATTGGTATCAGAGCATCGGTGTTCTTCTGATCGCCGGTTCTGTACTACTGGTCCTCTCGAACAGATCCTTGAAAACATTTTCACTACACAAGCGTCTCTTCATTCATCCTTATACTCGTTCACATAATGTCTGACATGTCAGGTATTCGAATGGTGCCGATATTCTCAATAGAGAACTTCAGGGTATGGCGCGTGAGAAGGGAGGCACACCTCACATCGCTGCACGACAGCATGACGGACGTCCTTGAGACAGGACCCATCATTCCCATGATTGACAGCGTTCAGTTCGCTGCTGCGGGAGGTGTAGGAGCACAGACTGGTGCTAAGATCCCTAAAGAAAAATCAGCCTTCACGACTGAAGAGAAAAAGCTGCACAATCTCGACCGAGTTGCGCGAAATGCTATACTGACAACGCTCAGTGACTCTCATCTCGGGAGAGTGCAAGACTGCGAAACGGCTAAAGAGCTTTGGGATGTCCTAGCTGTACTAAGCCAAGGAACCCCGCAGATCAAAGAGAACAAGCTCGAATTAGAGCTTCAGAAATTCGAAGCCTTTGCAATGGAGCCCAGTGAGACCATTGACGAGCTTAGCATCAGATTCACAAATCAAGTCAACATCATCAACAGGCTGGGGAAGATGTTCACCAACAAGGAGATGAACACCAAGATCCTGAGAGCGCTACCTCGACAGAAGTGGCTTCCTTTTGCTACTTATTTACGTCGCTCTGATCTTAATGCTCTAACTCCTGATGTTATATTTTCAGAACTAAAAACGGAGGAATTTGAGCATAGTCTACCCCAAAGGTGTTCCAGTGCTCCAGCTGACACATAGATCGACCATGCCTTCAAGGCAATAGTCAGTAAGACTGGACCCAAACCAGTTTCCTCAAGCAAAGTCTTCCGAGACTTCAGGCACTGACCAGCTAGCTTTGATGGCTCTCTAATATCAGAGAGAAAAAGAGAGAGTCAGAAAGCTGAGGAAATACCACCGAGATTCTCCCTCAGGTAAGAAAGAATATCTAAAAAGGGAAGAATCTAAACCTTCTACTAAATGCAGGAATGCAGAGCCTGCTGCTAATCTATCCAAAGACTCAACCGGAAAAAGCAGCAGAACATCCACCTGCACCAACTGTAAGAAGGAGGGACACTACCAGTACGACTGTCCCGAACTCTCAGCTGCTCAACGAGCAGAACGGCAGGCCAGAAGAGAAAAATTTACCCAAAGAAGGCAGGCCTACATAGCCGGAGAGATATCCGATAACTCACTTGAGGAGGATACATTCATGTATTCCTCTGAGGACAAAGCTGCATTTATAGCAGTTGAGGTCGGAGAAACGGTTCCTGAAGGAACAGTTGAATACTGTCTGATGGCCGGAGAAGAGGCTGATGTAAATTCCGAACTTAATACAACCTCTTCTTCACACAGCACACACGACACGTGCTTGGTCACAGATGATCCTCTGGATATGGTACAAGCATACGACGATCAGCTAGAGGAGCGCATTCACCGAGCAGAGAGTTCAGAAAAACGATTCAGGAACTTGAACAGGTAAAGGCTGAGAATCAGAGACTTTCTTCTGATTGTCAGGTCTCTACTGAGTCAGAGAATCTGGTTGCGAGACTCAAGGAATAGATTGAATCTCTTATGACTAAGTCTCAGCTTCAGGAGACTCAGATCTCAGTTCTGACTAAGGACAATTCTGAGAAAGAGACTGAAATAGCCCAACTCAGTCAGAAGCTCACAGACGTGCAAAAAGATTATGACTCACTCAGGAGGAGTGACGAGGTCCGGCGAGGACCGATGACCGAACAAGCACCTAGGAGCTAAGGAGAAGCTGGAAAGTATGCTTAGAGCGCAACGGCCAACAGTCCTGAAAGAAGGTCTTGGCTATACTCACGAAGCTTCTACCTCATAAAGCTCAGAAGCGCTGGCTGATAGGTTCGTTAGAGGAAAGGTACAAACTACTGACACCACACCTCATGCGAAGAATAAGTAGAAAATCGTTGCACCTCAGCCGAGCAACAAAAAGCAACTGACCAAAGGTTCCAGCCCCAGGACACCGCGATCAAACTCAGGGGGAACCAAGAAGATCAGGTGGGTAGAACAGTACAAGGAGCCACTGTATGAGCACCCGGCTCAGTATGGCTCGTACTACTATGAGCCCAGGGTCAGGAAGAGCGCAAAAACTCAGAAGAAGAAAGCTCCTGAACCTAAAATCATCAGAAAGTCAGTATCTCCGAGTCCTGTGGAGAAGAAAACTGACAAGGTTCAGAAGAAGAAGTCTCAGACTTCTAAGGTTCCGAGGCAGATTTGGGTTCCGAAATCACCCACTAACATGTAAGGACCCAACTGAACCAAAGGGTACCTAAAAATGCTTCTGTTTTGCAGGTGCATAAGGACCCCTGGATAGTGGACAGCGGTTGCTCGAGACATATGACATACCAGAAGAGCCTGCTGACCAACTACATACAAGAAGATGGTCCTAGAATTGAGCTCGGTGACAGCTCAAAAGGCTACACAAGGGGATATGGAACGCTGAACATTGGGACTGCTACAGTTCCAAGAGTAACATATGTTGAAGGACTTCAACATAATCTCCTTTCTGTCAGTCAATTCTGTGACAATCTTAACAGAGTAATCTTTGACGCTGGTTTATGTGATATTGTTGATAAATCAACAGGGAAAACAGTGTTATCAGGTTCGCGGAGGAAGAATATATACGTTGCAAATTGGAATACCGCAGAGCCTGAGGCTTGCTTGCTCGCACAGATGAAATCTAGTGACAAGTCAGGATGGCTATGGCACAAGAGACTCAGCCACTTGAACTTCAAGACTATGAACAAGCTCGCCAAGAACTCTAGAGTCAAAGGACTGCCCAACGAATCGTTCATCAAAGATAGAAATTGTGAAGCATGCTTGAAGGGAAAGCAGACAAAGAAAAGCAATCCACCTATTCCTTCACCTTCCACTGATGGAATCCTTCAGCTGCTCCACATGGACTTATTCGGGCCAGTCTCCCCAGTGACTATAAGAGGCAAGAAGTATACCCTCGTCGTTATTGATGACTACTCGAGATATACTTGGGTCATCTTCATCGCCAACAAATCTGATATTCAAACTGAGCTACCCAATCTACTGAAGAAACTCAGTGTGGAAAAGGACATCAAGATTCAAAGAATTCGCTCAGACAGAGGAACATAATTTCTCAACTTAGTAGTTAAGGAGTATTGCGATAAAGAGGGAATTCAACACGAGACATCAGCTGCTCGCACCCCTCAACAGAACGGACTTGTTGAACGCAAAAACAGAACACTCAAAGAAGCAGCAAGAACGCTCCTAGCAGACTCTGGACTACCCTCAAAGTTCTGGGCTGATGCTACTGACACCGCCTGCTATACTCAGAATGGCTCACTACTTACACAACAACACATGAAGACACCATACGAATTATGGAAAGGGAGAATTCCTTCTATTTCTTATTTTCATATCTTTGGCTGTCCTTGCTTTATTCACAATAATGGGAAAGATCAGCTGAAGATCTTTGATAGCAAATCTGATCAAGGAGTATTCTTAGGATACTCTCGAGTCAGTAAAGCCTTCAAAGTCTTTAACTATCGAACCCTTTGCGTGGAGGAAAGCCCTCATGTTGTTTTTGATGAGTTTGTTACTGAGAACAGGAAAAATACAGAGACAAACACCAAGATGTCGGCAAAGAAGCTACGGGATCTTGGACTGACTGATAAAACTGAAAAGATCCAGCATTGTTGGGATGATGAGTCAGACGATGAAGAAATTCAGACTCAGCCAACAAGCGATGTAGCTGACCTGGTTGATTCTACTGAACATAATCAACAACAGGTAACAACGGTCGATGAGGAAGCCCCAGTGGTAACTGAGACCTCTACTGAGAATATAAACTCAGGGGGAACGATTAATGTTCCTGAGCTAAATGCCCCTGAACCTGGAAACTCAGTAGATCCTAACCTTCTTACTGAACTACTACAATCTCAGAACAGTACTACTGAAATGCCTAACACACCTACTAACTGTGCAGAAGTAGTATCAGAAGAAGAAGCCAGACTCAGACGTTCATAGCTTGACGCTCATTCTTCAGATCTCATTATAGGAGATCCATCAGCAACGATAAGAACTATATCTCAATTGAGTCAAGGAGAAAGCTCACTCTATTCTTGTTTCTTATCTACCGAAGAACCTCAGTCAATAGAGGATGCACTCAAGGATGCTGACTGGATCATCGCCATGCAAGAAGAGCTGAACCAGTTCGTCAGAAATGAAGTTTGGGAGCTTGTTGACAGACCTAGACATCAGCATGTGATCGGTACTAAGTGGGTCTTCAAAAACAAGCGTGATGAAAACAACGTCATCGTCAGAAACAAAGCTCGACTAGTTTCCAAGGGATACAGTCAAGCAGAAGGAATCGACTTTGATGAAACTTTCGCTCCAGTCGCAAGATTGGAAGCCATTCGTCTTTTCCTAGCCTATGCAACGCATCAAGGATTCAAAGTATATCAGATGGATGTGAAGTCAGTTTTTTTGAACGGCGTACTGAAGGAAGAAGTCTACGTGGAACAACCGCCCGGCTTTCAAGGAGGACATCAGTGTACGTACTTCGAAAAGCTTTGTATGGGTTAAAACAAGCACCCAGGGCTTGGTACGATACCCTATCAGACTTTCTACTTCAGAAAGGTTTTCAGAAGGGGACAGTAGATCGCACCCTATTCAACATAAAGTCTGGAGATGATATCCTACTAGTGCAAATCTACGTGGACGACATCATTTTCAGCTGCAGAAACGAGACCATATGCCAGCAATTCGAGAAGATGATGGAAGAGAAATTCGAGATGTCCATGATGGGAGAAAAGAATTTTTTCCTTAGATTTCAAGTGAAGCAATCACCTGAAGGAATCTTCATCAATAAAGCCAAATAGACTCGAGATCTTCTCAAAAGATTCGGCTGCGACTCTAGCAAGCCAGTCAAGATCCCCATGAACACAAATTTTAAAATCGATCTAGACAAAGATGGAGCTTCTATTAACTCTACTGATTATAGAGCTATTATTGGTTCTTTATTATACTTAACAGCTAGCCGACCTGACATAACTTATGTTGTAGGTGTATGTGCAAGATTTCAAGCGGATCCTAAGCGAAGTCATCTAGACTCAGCAAAGAAGATTCTGCGCTATCTAAGAGGAACACCTGACGCTGGGTTATGGTATCCTGCTGACAATAATCTTATACTGATAGGTTATTCTGATGCTGATTATGTAGGATGCAGGATAGATCGAAAATCAACTTCCGGAACGTGTCAGTTCCTAGGCAGCAAGCCGATATCTTGGTTTTCAAAGAAACAACATTCGGAGCAACGTCCACTACCGGAGCCGAGTATATGGGCTGCTGGAAGTTGTTGTGCCCGCATCCTTTGGCTTCGACAACAACCGAGAGACTATGGTACAAGTCGGGATGAAGTGCCCATCTACCGTGACTCCACAAGTGCTATTGCAATCACTCGAATCCAGCTTCTCCATACGAGATGCAAGCACGTGGATATTCGACACCACTTCATCGTGAGACCATGTCGAGAAGAAGGATATCGAATGGAGAAAATCCATACTCGACAAGCAAAGGGCGGACATACCGACCAAACCACTAGCCGAGAACGCATTCGGAGAACTATCGGTTGAGCTAAGTCTACTGGATCCTACGGAATCATATCAGTAGAATACAACTACTGACAAGTGCCATCAATTGTTATCAAGTGTAGGAACCAGTATGACAGGTCAGATGATCAGTACAGTGATTCAGTCGGGAGAATTATACTGTACACAGTAAGGGGGAACGTGGTCATCAGCACGACAACCATCCTCCTTAACCTTAACTGTAACCAGCTGATCGTAAAAGTTCAGCTGAAGAGGTTTGCGTAGTATTTTTTACTTAAACTTTCTCAGAAGCATGCTCGCATTTATTATATCAGTCGCTTGCACTCAGTAGTTAATGAGCATTTATTTCCCGCCATTAATCTTTAAGGATGAGTCAGTAGGAAAACGTTCTTATTCAAAGTAACTCGTCTTTAATGCTGCCTGCAGCGCATTTAATGCATGTCTTCTCACTTACCTTTATTACGCATCATCCTACGTGGGTCTATGGTAGAGGCAACTAAGTACTCATTCCTTTTATAACATCTAATCTGAGCCGTCGATAAAAATGATAGATTAAAACCCAGCCGCCCGATCTAAACGGCTAATCACGCATATCTTACAAAATCTTTCATCTTCTACCATTTCCTCACTTTTCACCATTTCCGATCTTAGAGCTTTCCCTCAGCGATTCAGTTTTCTCCCCAAAATCATAAACTGCTTTGCATCTGCATAGTTCAAGCTCTAAATATTATGGTAATGTATTTAATCGTGCTTAAAACTCTACTGACTTACTCTATTTTCAAGTGCTAACGAGTTTTGATGCAGATCTCCATGGCGACGATACAGACCCCCGCGAACATCGAAGAAATCATCCTCTGGCACATACAGTTCGAACCCACCATGGCCTTCCGGCAAGTGGATATTCCTTATATAGAGGAGGTTTTTGATGCTCTGGAAGAATCGGGCCTAGACGCTCTTGTTACAAGGCAACCGAGAGCCTATATTCCCAGGCAAGTAGCAGAGGTCTACTACAACTGGAGGACCTTAGAGACTGGAGCAGAAATCTCCAGTTTCGCTTTCATGAAAGAGATCGATTCCCTCTCATGGGACGCCAGTGTTCACGAGTTCAACATTCGAGATGCTCTCAAACTGGCTTTCGATCTGACAGACGAAGGAATTTCTCCGATTTGATATAAGGAGAAGGAGATTAATTCTTATGTTCAGAAGTTCTGCGGTAGGAAGGACATAGCCTTCAAGACCACTCTGCCGAAGAATTTGTTGCTACCGAGATACCGCGCGCTCGCTTATATCGTTTCTCATATCTTAACGAGCTCAGTCGGATCATATGATCAGCTTTCTAAGCCAAAAATCCAGCTGATGATGATTATTGACGATAGAGTCCGCGTCAATTGGACGGACTACTACTTAGCCGAGCTGAGGGCTCAGGCTCAGAAGTTTACCGCTCTACCCACTGGAGAGAGGAAGCTCGCCAGTGTGGGTAAACTTTTGTTTGGGACGAAGATGTCCATCATGATCGAGCAGAGAGTCTCGAGGAGCTCAGCTTTTGCTGACTCCAAGTACTTCGACAGCAAGCTCATCAAGTTTAAAACTAGAGCCGCTGCTGAGAAGTCAGTCGGGCGAGGGCCGCCTGAGCCGAACAGGGTCGTATCAGACCTGCCCCCTCGCGCTGACCCGCCGAAAAGGAAGAGGCTGACAAAGACTGTCCCAGTGGAACAAGCTAAACCAGCCTCTCCCCCGCCTCCTCAGGAAGAACAAATTCTTGACTCGGACACCGGCATTAAGGGTGCCACGTTGAAGGACAAATTCCAAGTCATCAGCTCTGAGGAAACTCAGTCGGACATTCCGGAACCGACTGAGGAGATATCCTCTGAGTGGACCACCTTCCACTCCACTCGTCTCCGTGCTACAGCTGAAGTCCATGATCAGATTCCAGAAATCGCTGAGCACTCAAACCTAGTGAGGATAGCCATAAGGGCTAGGATACAGATGCTACTGAGGTTCCTAAGTTGGGACATTCTCGAGGACATGATCAAATCTCAGTCAGCTCTATCCCTACTCGCCGAAGAGCAAGATTTGCAGTCAACCATTGGTTTTGGGGAACTAGCTGACCTTGCCTACTTCGAGGACCTGAGGGCTGCGATGCTATACCTTCTCAGTCTGCGCACCTCAGTTCCTGGTGACAGCCCTTCGCCTCCATCTTATCCTGACAATAATGATGACAAGGATGATGATGAGATGGATCAGGCACCACCCAAGGATGCAGAATTGGGAGGTTCTGTTGAGGGTTCTACTCCCCACGAAAAGGGCCAATCACCACCACCTGCTACATCTGGTGAAGCCCAGGTTGCCTCGAAGCCAAGTTGAACGCAACAACTCGTGTCATCTGAGCAGAGGCTCGGAACCAGTTCTTATCAGATACAACCTATAGGTTCCGTGTCCTCCAAGTCGGTAAACAGGGCTATCAGGCGCCAAAGTGAAAAGAACCGTCTTCTCTCGAAAGACGTTCACATTAAGTGGGCTCAATACATAAAAGCTCAGACGGAGAGCATCAACCGACTTGCAGAAGGGGTCGAAAAAGTCTCTAACGCTCCTACTCAACAGATTAATATTCGGGAGATAGTTGAGACAGCCCTCGCGCTCGAAGGCGGATTTAGCCGCCCGCAGTCGGCGCTCTTGATCACTCGGCCAGAACATCCTCGCCGAAGCAACGACTAAGGGGCTAGCGGCGGTCCAAGCCACAATGGATGAGAGGAATAAAGTTGCCACCTCCAGTCTCCAATCTGCCATTACTCAGCAGGCTGCGGCACTTAAACTCATCCAGAAGGAGATCACAGACTCCCACGATCAATCTCTGCTGAAACTCTGACAGGAGTCAGCCGTATAACTCAGATTATTCAGAGAAGATCAGGAGCACGACTGGGATAAATACTATGATCTGGTCAAGGACTTCGAAGCCACTGCCACTCAAATCAAAGACCTCGTCCACAACTTGGAGAAAGACGTTAAAGCCATCCGCACTCACCTCTCCCAGTCTAATGATGCCAAAAAGGGGGAAGGAGAAGTTAAGATTGAAGATCTTGAGGCGGAACAGCCGAGGTCCGAAGAGCCCGTAAGTCCAAGAAATTAATAAGGGGGAAGGTACTTCTACTGAGGGGGAAGGAACCAGCACTGTACCTCAAGCAGAAGGTTCAGCCACCCAGGCTGGACCCAGTTCAGCTGTGCTCCTCCCGGAGTATGCCCCACTCCCCCAATCGACCGCGACCGAGCCAAAGACCTATCTCAACCATTCAGCACATCGAGGAAATTGCTCAATTTCTTGATGAACAAGAAGAAGAAGAAGAGCCACAACAACTGCCACCGCAAAGGCCGGGGAAGGAGATTACTACTGAAGCCACTCCATCTTCCCCGACGCCTAAATTCAAAACCAAGGCGGAGCAGGAAGCCTATGATCTGAGAGTTGCTCAACAGCTGCAAGACAAGCTGGATCATGAGCATCAGATGGAAGAAGTAAAGAAAGGCAAGGAGCCTAAGAAATTGATGGGCAGAATTGCCAAACGCAAGGCTAAGCAGCTGGTGGACGAACAGAAAAAGAAAGCTCAAGAGGAGCTATCCAAAGCCCCCACCACTGCAGTCCAGCCGACAGCTCAGGGTCACTACACGCCTTATCTTACATCCGAGAAAGAGGCTGAGGACAAAGCCACCTGGGAGGCGACGCTGAAGGGAATAAGTCTCCAAGAGAGGAGATGCAAGGACAGCGGCCCTCAGAGAGAAGAAGAGATTAGCCGACTTGGCTAAAATGATTAGCCTATCTCAGAAGCCAGCAGCTGATCCAAGGAAGCAGATTCTACGAGGTTCCAAGTTCAGGAGGGCACCTTATATCAAGAAGGACCCTATCCCTCATGTGGACAAGTGGGTGCCAGCCGAGCTTAATGAGCAGTGGGAGGAACTTAAAGAAGATTTTATCAAGGGATACTATGTGTGGGGTATCTATTCTACCGACGCACCAATCGACCAACTCTTTGATGAGCTTTTTTGCCGATTTGATATGGAACTCGGGAGATCGCCTTCGTCGATCATGGAAAGAGAGAAGATACCTTTCAAAGCTCCAAGTGTTCGAAGAATCCCTCCTCCCCGGACTACTCGCGGCATGCCGAGCACAAAAGAGATTGAGAGAGAAGTCGAAGAAGCCGCTTATCACCTCTCGCCTAAACTTTGACCATCCCGTTGATCACGAGGAAATCCAAGTCCCGAGAGCCGAATCTACAAGTATTATTACCCGGACCCTCCGGGCCGATAAGTCTGAAGACTTCAAGAAGCGTACTCAGAGATTTAGACGTCAGGAGTGATCTTGCCTTCCTTGTCTTCCTTTTGTAAGAGTGATAGAAACTTGTACTCTCTTGATCATATTTATAACAGTTTCTATTGCATGCCAGACAACTACTCATTGTCTATTGGCTTTTGTTTGTGTTTTTCACAACTGATCACTAAGTGATCTGACACACACTCACATAACCGTTTCTCTGATTTTTCCTATCTCTCGCCTACTGACTTGATGTTTAATTGATCACCTTGATTGTATTTTCAGATATTTTAGGGGGATATTATTGTCAGTAGATTAGCTTTCCTTTCCTTATTGTTTTAGAGTGGAGGTTTTGGCATCATCAATTAGGGGGAAATTGTTGGGTTATGAGTCAGTAGATGGTACTCAGCTGTCTAGTGGTTAAAAGAATATTGGGGGAAATCATAGTAGTACTATGGAATTGAAGATCCCAAAACCCAGCGATATCAGTAATGCAGTGTGTCGATAGGATTAGATGATGTATAGGTTAGACTTGTTTTATTTTGATTATCATTTTGTCTAAGTCCTGTATGGGGTAAAATGTTGGACTGATCTCCTGACGAAGTTACTCTCCAGAACCCCACGTCATCAATGTAAGAGCTTGCGTTCTTGGCCCAGCGAGTGATCTTCGCCTCGCAGGAGACAGCCCCCATCACCGATAAGATATCGGCAGAAGAGCATAATGCAAAGCTCAGTACCTTCGCGTCATCACCGACCCACTGTAGCCTTATCGCCTTGTCGGCCGACTCACCGAAAAAAGACAGAGACTGTCTTGAGTCTCATCAGATTCGACGTAAGCGACCCAGTCGTAAACATCTTTTCGAAGTTCAGCAGAAGATCATATGAGGATGTGGAATAGTCAACTCTATCTTTGACACATTCTCACCTACCACAAACCTCGACCAATGAGACGCCGACAACGCTTTGACCTGCTCTGACCAACTAATGTTGCTCTCATGTACATCATTAACTGCCCTGCTGCAACAATTTGAATTTATGGCCGTTTTCTTTGGAAGCTTGTGACACGTGGCATCGTCTTCTCCAACGGACATATGCCTTGCTCACAACTATAAATACAGAAGAAATCCGAGCTCCACGCACGGGACTCATAAGGGAAAAAGCTCAAGCTCAAGAACACTCTAGTGAACTCAACAGATTATACAGCGAAGAAATTGCTTTCATAGAATATTTGTAGTTCTTCTCTCTAGAGTATTTAGATCCCTTTCTTCTCTAGACTAAGCTCATTGCCAGATTTATAGCTTAGATTTCGAAGGAGTTCACTTTTAGTGAATTGTTCTTATTGTAAGAACTCCTTCTTAGTTGGAGATTATCCCCTCCCTTTCGAACTTAGGTTTGAATTGTAAAGTCGCTAAGGACTATAACTTAGAAGGGTCTGCGTCCAAGGTACGTATTCCTTGCCGAGGCTTGCTCAGAATAATCAAGAAGTTCTCCTGCCAAGTCAGGGCCGTGGACGTAGGATCTTGCGTATCCGAACCACGTTATATCGCTTGTGTTATTTTCTGTTTTATTGCATATCATACAAACCACTCAAAATCATATGTTTGCATAAAACGTATTTTAAAAGCGCACAGCCAAAAGAATTTATCTTGCGAAAACACGTTTTCAACTGAGACAAATCTCTGGGCCCTACACACTTATCCGCACAACGTCTCCGACTGAGTTTCAATGACTGACTAAAGTTAGTAGGAGAGCTCAGTAGCTGACACACTCTGACCCCGTGATCGAAGGTTACGATTTGGCACTGTTCATCAGTTGCACTAAACAGCTCAGCTGTCCTTCGGTTTGAGAAAAAGAAACTGTGATCAGGTGTATTCACCCCCCCCCCCTCTACACCTGACTATCGTCTCCGGACCAACACCTGGCCTATGCAACACATCAAAGATTCAAAGTGTATCAGATGGATGTAAAGTCAGCGTTTTTAAACGGCGTACTGAAGGAAGAAGTCTATGTGGAACAACCGCCTGGCTTTCAGCAGGGACATCAGGTTTATAGACTCAGAAAAGCTGTGTATGGGTTAAAACAAGCACCCAGGGCTTGGTATGATACCCTATCAGACTTTCTTCTTCAGAAAGGTTTTCAGAAGGGGATAGTAGATCGCACTCTGTTCAGCATTAAGTCAGCCGATGACATTCTACTAGTGCAGATTTATGTGAACGACATCATTTTCGGTTGCAAAAATGTGACTATATGTCAAAAATTCGAGAAAATGATGAAGGAGAAGTTCGAGATGTCTATGATGGGAGAGATGAACTACTTCCTCGGTTTTCAAGTAAAACAATCACCTGAAGGAATATTCATCAGCCAAGCCGAGTACACTCGAGTCCTCCTGAAGAGATTTGGCTGCGACTCAAGCAAGCCAGTCAAGATCCCCATGAATACAAATTTTAAAATCGATCTGGACAAAGAGGGAGCTTCTGTTAACTCTACTGATTATAGAGCTATTATTGTTTCTTTATTATATTTAATAGCAAGCAGACCTAACATAACTTATGTTGTAGGTATATGTGCAAGATTTCAGGCGAATCCGAAGTGAAGTCATCTAGATTCAGCAAAGAAGAATCTGTGATACCTGAAGGGAACACCTGACTCTGGGTTATGTTATCGTGCTGATGATAATTTTTTTCTAACTGGATATTCTGATGCTGATTATGCAGGATGCAGGATAGATCGAAAGTCAACTTCAGGAATATGTCAGTTCCTAGGCAGTAAGCTGATATCATGCTTTTCAAAGAAATAGCATTCAGTAGCAACGTCCACTACTGAAGCTGAGTATATGGCTGCCGGAAGTTGCTGTGCGCAAATCCTCTGGCTTCGACAACAACTTCGTGATTATTGTATCACTCAAGATGAAGTTCCCATCTACTGCGACTCCACCTGTGCAATTGCAATAACTCAAAACCCAGTTCTCCATACGAGGTGCACGTGGACATTCGACACCACTTCATCTGAGATTATGTCGAAAAGAAGGATATCAGGATGGAGAAAATCCATACTGATAGGCAAAAGGCAGACATACTGACCAAGCCGCTGGCTGAGAACAGATTTAGAGAACTCTCAATCATGCTAGGTCTATTGGATCCTACTGACTCGAATCAGTAAGAATATCCAAAGAGACAAGTCGAAGAAGTCAAAATTTAGTACTTGATTCAAGAGGGTGAATCATACAAGACATAGTAAGTGGGGAACGTGATCACTTCAATATCACGAAGATTCTCCCCGATTTGCATATGGTAAACAAATTGACCACCGGGTTCAACGAAGAGGTTTACGTATTATGTTCCGTATTTCACTCAGTGGCATGTTTGCATTTATTAGTCCAGTAGCTTGCATTCAGTGGCATGAAACGCATTTATTTTCCGCCATAAATTCTTAAGGATATACTCAGCAGAAACTGTTTTCATAAAGTACGTTATCTTAAGAATTAACTGCAGCGCATTTAATGCATGTCATCTCACCTTACTCTATCTATGCAAATCTAGGTTTAGATTAAAGGTGGCTTAGTAATCATTTCGTTTATAATATTAAATCCTGACCGTCCGAAAAAAGCGAGATTTAATCCTGATCACCAGATCTAAAAACCTTTGATATTCAAATCTTATAAAATCTCTCTCTTTCCCGTCTAAACTCACTTTCCGCTATTATCGACTAAGAGAGATTCATTTTATACCCCTCAACTGCACTTATTCTCTCAAGCACTCTTTAACTCGGTAATTGTTTTTCTTCATAAATCTGTAACTAACTTACTCTATTTTCAAGTGTTAATATTTCTTTTGCAGATTTCTGTTGAAAAATAGTGTCTCACTCTAGCATCGTTCAGACTCCTGCCAACATTGACGACATCACTTAGAGCAGGGTTCTGTTTGAACTCACCATGGAGTTCCATCTTGTAGAACTGCCATTTCTGGAGGCGGTTTTCTCCGCCCTTGAAGCATCGGGACCGAAGACGCTTTTGAGGAAGCATCCCCGCTCTTGCCTTCCATGACAGGTGGTGGAATTCTACTTCAATATGCGTCCGGTAGAGGATACTAATGCTGAAGTCATTGTTGTGAGATATATGAGGGAGGTTTCCCCTCAGACATGGGAGGAGAGTCATGCCGATATCAACATTCTTGAAGGGCTGAAAGTTGTATTTGATCTTCCCCGACAACGACATCTCCCCCCATCGGCTACAAAGACTCGTAGCTCAACTCCTATACCAAAGCCTTGCGGAAGGGATGACGTTTCCTTCAATGATGCGT
The DNA here is from genome assembly GCA_028984105.1 of Lavandula angustifolia. NCBI lineage: Eukaryota > Viridiplantae > Streptophyta > Magnoliopsida > Lamiales > Lamiaceae > Lavandula > Lavandula angustifolia. The sequence continues at coordinate 19,627,691 of CM054807.1, read as the reverse complement.
TTCAGAAGAGCCAGCTTCTGCTGGAGTACAGAGGTCTGGCGTACGTCGTGATTCACATACTCACGAGCGTTGTTGGATCGTTCGACCAGCTTTCTAAACCTAGACTCCAAATTATGATGGCGATTATGGATGGAGTCAAGGTTAACTAGGCTCAGTTCTTCCTATCCAAACTGAAAGCTCAGTCGCAGAAGTTTGTTGCCACAGACGCTGGAGAGAGGAGACTAATTAGTGTGGGCAAACTTTTGTACGGGATAAAGGTTTCAGCGCTGATCGAAGCTTCAGTGACATCTCATGCATCGTTTGGCGACATGAAGTATTTTGACAAGAAATAGATTAAGTTCAGATCAAAATCAGCTGCTGAAAAGTCCATCGGTCGTGGAGCCGAACTTAAAAGGTCTTCTACTAATCTGCCTCCACGCACCGAACAGCCCAAGAAAAAGAAACTGACCAAGTCAGGGGCTTCTAAGGCTGTCTCTCCACCTTCCCCTCAGGTGGAAGACTTACTCACCGCGGACGTAGGCATTGAAGGTGCCACTCTGTAAGACAAGGTCCAGCGAGTAAGTACTGAGGAAACTCAATTGGAAGATGAAGATGAACCAATTGCTGAAGTCTCTTCAGAACTACCATCTACGCTCAGCAGACTGCACTCGTGGTCGAAGCCGAGGTCACCGAACGCATCCATGAGATTGCTCAAAGATCGGATCCGGTAGATGCAGCCTATCGTGGCAAGGACTCAAATGCTGCTGAGGTTCCTTAACTGGGACATTCTCACTGACCTTGTTCAGCAAAGATTCTCGTTGATTCCCTTTTGCGCAGGAGCAAAGCACATTCGGTCCCGTGGATTGGGTTTGGGGAACCCGCAGACATCGCTTCTTTCGAGGACTTAAGGTCTGCCATGCTCTACCTTCTGGAGCTTAAGTCCTCCTCCTCTCCCGCCAGAGGACCTTCGCCATCAGATCACCAGGATGAAGGTGATGATTCGATTCCCAAGGATGCAAAGAAGGGAGACTCTATTGAGGGCAAGACTCCCAGCGAGAAGGGCAACTCACCACCACCTCCTCCAGAATCAGGTGTTGTCCCTGTTGCGTCCTCTTCAAGACAGCAACAACTCGCCGCCTCTGAGCAGTGGATCGGTACCTCTTCTTATCAGATTAAACCCATCGGTACCGTATCCTCGAGGTCTGTCAACCGAGCGATAAGGAAGCAAGGAGACAAGAATCGTCGCCTAGCTAAGGATGTGCACCTGAAATGATTACAGTACACTAAGGCTCAGACAGAGCGTGTTGACAACCTCACCGGCGAAGTCAAGAAGATCTCAGAAGCTACTCCTCCCAATTTCAAAGAGATCATCGAGACTGCGTTGGCCGCTCAAAAGATGGACTTGGCTGCTCATTGCCAGCAGTTGCTAGAAGCTCAACAGCTCAGAGCAACTGACTGCAGCACTGGCCAATGTTCAGACTATTATGGATGAAAGGAACAGATTTGCCAGCTCCAGTGTTACAAAAGCACTCAAAACTCAAGCGGAAGCTCTGAAGATCATCCAGCAAGAGATGAAGGACTCTCTCGACGTATCACTCCTGCAGCAGAGAAATCAAATAGATGCCCAGATCAAACAGATTAAGAAAGATCAGGAGGATGAATGGGTACATTACTGTGATGCGGTCGGAGACTTCAACACTACTTCCGAGCAAATAAAGACGTCTGTCTACACCCTCCAGCAAGACATAGCAGCGATCAAATCCTTACTGACCTCGGCAGATGATGCCAAAAAAGGGGAAGGTAATGGGAAGGAAGTGCTGAAGGAGTCAGCAGAGAAGAAAGGGGAAGAGTCCAAGGGGGAAGGTTCATCACATGCTGAAACCGGTTCTCTCCCCCTCCCCTCTGTACAAGAAGAGGCTCAGCCTAAAGCCTCAGCTGAAGGGCCAGCAGAGCCGCAGCTGACAGTGCAGGCTAGAGGATCAGGAGAAGGATCCTCAACCCAGGCACACATTGAGGATATAGCCAAGTTCGTCGAGGGTTTAGAAGACGACGAAGAACCTCAGCCGCCGAAGAGGCCTGGCAAGGAGATTGCTACTGAGAGCACTCCTACTCCCCCTTTGTCGCCGACATTTAAAAGCAGAGAAGAGCAAGAGGCGCACGATGAACTTGTGGCTCAGTAGCTGCAAGCTCGACTGGATCATGAAGCCCGAATGGAGGAAGAGGCTCTACTGAGGAAAAAGTCTAAGGTTCCAAAGGCAAGGGCGTCAAGGAGACAAGCTCAACTGATCATGGCTCAGCAGAAGCAATCAGCCAAGAAACCAGCTTCTGAGCCTACAGAAGACTCCGATACTGACAACCTCCCTCTTGCTCAAAGGCTGAAGAAACTTCCTAAGCTAACAGCAGAGCAAGAAGCTAAGGATAAATCCACCTGGGACGCAGAAGAGAAGGGCCTCAACCTCAGGACAAAGGACAAGCGAGCAACTCTTAGTAGTTGCGTTGAAACTGGCGTCAGTAGTTCGTGTACTTAGGACAATATTGTAATATTCGTTATTAGGGGAAATTGTAGTGATGTTGAATTACATCGCTATAGAATTGAAGATTCCAAAATCATCCCCGAACTCCGATGTGTATTTAACCTTGATGATGTAATAGGCTAGACTTGTTCTTATCATTATTGATTATTTTGTCTAGTCCTTAAGGGGCGTTGTTGCACTGAACTTCAGTAGAGAAGTTAAATTCCAAAACCCTAAGTCATCGGTTCATAGAGCTCAATAGTTTTCAGAGTCATCAACTGATTATATAAAATATAATTGAAAAGGTTTTTCTTCCCTAATTTGGATGGAATATTGGATGATAAGCTTAGGCTAGAAGGTAAGTGGGCGTAATAATAAACATTCGGAGTGTGTCTATTTATGTTAATATATAGATCGGGGGCAAATCAAATATTTTAAATAAGTTGGAGGTGATTTTGCTTCTTTGTTTTTCTAATAATTATTAAAATAAAATTAAAACATTAATTTACATGGTTAATAAAGAATTTAAAATTTTCCCCATAATAAAATTAATTCGATATCCTAATTAAGATTAAATACACAAAAACTTGTGTGCATCCGGATGCTGATGCACTCTCATCCGGTTGGACCAAGATCCACACTCAAATACTGACCCGGATTCGCAATCCAGTGCAGTTAAAAAAAAATCTCTGCCTAATGACATTACTGACGGGAGTGTCATTTGTTTTGAATAAAAGTGTCATTTTTTGAGTCTCATTTCTTTCAAACAAAAGTGTCATTTTGTTTTAAATACCTGCTACCACCACTGATGGAAGTGTTATTGTTTGCACGAAAGTGACATTTGTTGATTATCATTTGTTTCACATTTATTGAACATCAATTGTTTCTTTTTTTTTTAAGTGTCATTTGTTTTGGAAAAAAAATGTCAGTTATTTTAAACAAAAGTATCATTTAAAAATTATACGAATAGATTACCGGACTGCAAAAATGTCAGTTATTGATTATCCTTTGTTTCACATTTATGGAACAAGATAATCGAGAGAGTCGCTTGAACCGAACTCACAGAGTAGTTCACCGGACTCGTAGCCGATCTTCGCAGACTTATCTCAGTGTCCTATCTACCGAATACAAGGTCGACTCAGATCGGCGCACAATCTTCCGAACTCGTCGATCTTTTTGAAATGCAATCGCATAGTCATATACGAGGAAGAGAGAAGTCGCTTCAATTAGCCTCGAAGTCCGTTCCGTCTCAACCACTTTATTCACCTCGACAAATGACAAGCATACACGTGTCATCCTACCTACTAAAGCCGCAAGTCAACACTTTCCGAAAAAGGAGGAAAAGGCACTCGTTACCTACGTCAAAAAGAGCCGTTTGCTACCAAAAGAGAGAGAGAGAAGAAGATCGCCTCCAACGGATCTATTTCAATCTCCGCTCTATAAATAGAGGGATTATTCAAGAAGAATACACCGAACGCACGAACCACGCAGCCAAAAATCCGTAAAGCAGACCCAACGAGCAAAGAACCCAAAGAACAAAGTCTTAGCAAGAACTTGAAGAACAATCTTCCGGCGAAAGACTACATTCTAGCTCATAGGGAATCAAGCCGAACCGACATATAAAGCCTCTAGTATCCAAATCGACGTAACACGAACTCAAAGCTTACCTTCACTGCTCGTCGATCTAGAAGCTACTCTCTCATATTCCCCTATCCCTCTAACCCTAAGCTCAACTGTTCTTATCTATAGCTTAGACGAAGGAGTTCATCTTTGAACCTGATCCTTATTGTATAAGGACTCCTTCCATGTTGGAGAAAGTTTGTCAAACACTTCTAAGTTTGATCGTTGTAAACCGAGACTCGGATCGCATAAAAACCAAGACGCGGCTTTGCCCAAAGGCGCAAGCTGACTGAGACTAACTCAGGATAAATAATAGCCTCCTGATCTTTCGGGATAGTGGACGTAGGATTTGAGCGATATCCGAACCACTTTAAAAATCTGTGTCATTTACTTACTGTTACATTGATTTTACTATTCATACCGAACATCATTTCTTAAAATCAATCAACCGTCTCAAAGATACCGAACCGAATATCTCGCCGAACCGAGACTTTCATAAAACGCTTTCACCACTCAACCGATTTGGGCCTACACACATTTCCGCACGCCGAACTCTTACCGTAGATACCGAATTTCGACTCGCCGCCCTAGCGAGTCTCGCAGAGTCGACTCTTTGCCGCACACGATTCGGATCACTGCTTGGTCTTGGCCGAACTGCTTGGCCGTACACCATCCCGAATAGGATTGTTCGTGTTCGAAGTTGAGAAATCGAATCGTGTATTCACCCCCCCCCTCTACACCCGACCGTACACTCGGGACCAACAGCTATGTTTCTCTTTCATCTACATTTTTTATTTCTAAAATTTTGATATGTTCTGATTTTTGAGTTCTGGAAATGTTATTTTAGATTCAAATGGAGGATGATAATAGTGTCATTGAAACGGAGACTCCGAAAGATAATGAAGACCAAACAATTGACAATCCATAACCATCTAAATCTTCCAAGAGAAGAAAAGGGAACACAAAGAAGACTACTCTAGCAACAACGGGAAAGGAAACGGATGAAGAGGTAATAGAACTTGATTGCAAAAGAACTTCTTGGGTATGGCAACATTTTAAATTGTTTAAGAAAAATGGAGTGGTTAAATCATCATGCAATTATTGTGGTCGTGAGTATGCATCTGATGGTAAGAACCATGGAACTAGTAACCAGATAAGCCACTTGAAAAAGTGTATGAAATACACTCATACTCTTGATGCTAAGCAAGGCACTCTCGTGTTTGCTAAAAAGGAAGGAGAAGATACAACTTTAAAGACTGTGGTTTATTCTTATGAGGTATGTCGCTTGAAATTGATTGAGATGATAATCATTGATGAATATCCTTTTAGAATGGTTGAGGGTGAGGGGTTTATCAGCTTTGTAGCTTCTTTACAGCCTAGATTCAAACTTCCTACTCGAACAACTATTTCTAGAGATTGCATGAAGTTGTATCTTGAAGAGAAAAAGAAAGTAAAGAAGCTTCTTAAGTCTGAACGTGTGTGTCTTACTATAGATACATGGACCTCAATCCAAAATATAAACTACATGTGTTTAACTGCACATTGGATTGATGAAAACTGGAAACTACAAAAAAGAATTCTACGCTTTTCTGTAGTTCTTAATCATAAGGGAAAAACATTGGGAAAGATGATAGAGAATCGTTTGTTGGATTGGGGAATTGAAAATTTGCTAACTTTGACGGTTGATAATGCAAGTTCTAATGATGGGGCTATAAACTATTTGAAGAAGAATACTAAAGGGTGGAAAACAACCATTTTAGATCACGAGTTTTTGCATATGAGATGTTGTGCGCATATTTTGAACCATATAGTAAAAGATGGCTTAAAGCATCAAAGTGAGTCGATTGCCAAGATTCGGAAAGCGATAAAATATGCGCGTTCATCTCCTTCAAGACTTGAATCTTTCAAGAAGTGTGCTATTGTGGAGAAGATTGAAAGTAAATCTCTTCTTTCTCTTGACATTGAAACGAGATGGAATTCTACTTACTTAATGCTACAAACAGCTTTGAAGTTTGAAAAAGCATTTGCAAGATTAAGGGAGGATGACTCAAGTTACAGGATGTACTTCTATGGTGATAAAGAGTTTGATGATGATGACGAATTGATTGCCCGTGAAGATGCAGAAATTGAGAGAAATGAGGTAGAAAGAGGTAGACATGTTGGATGCCCTAGTGAAGTTGATTGGGATGCCGCGAGATCCTTTGTGAAGTTTCTGAAGCACTTCTATGATGTGACATTAAAGTTCTCAGGTACTTTAAATGTTACTTCAAATAAGTTTTTTGAGCAACTTGTGGCTATCCAAACAACATTACAAGGCATGTCTAAAGTGAATGACCGAAATGTGTCTCTCATGGCCTTGAAAATGCAAGAGAAGTTTGCAAAATATTGGGAGAATCTTGATAGGCTTAACTTTTTGTTGGATGTGGCTGTTATTTTGGGATCCTCGCTACAAAATGAAGTTTGTCGATTTTGCCTTGATCAAATTTACGAGGGTGATAGAACATTGGCTAGTTTAATGGAAAGTCAAGTTAAAAGTGCATTACTTCGATTGTATGGATACTATCAAAGTTCTGGAGGTAGCCAAAGTAGTCAAGATCCACCTTTGAGCTCTAGCAAAGCTCCAATCAATATTATAGATATTGATAGTTTTGGAGCAGGTGAATCAATGTCATCTAAATTTTCAAAACTTATTGAAGAGGAAGAATTCACGAAATATAACTCTGAGCTTGATGCATATTTAGATGAAGCTTGTGTGAAGGATGATTCTACCTTTGATATTTTGGAGTGGTGGAGTAAGAAAGTGAAACAATTTCCTCTTGTCTCGCAAATGGCTAGAGATGTTCTTGTTATTCCCGTGTCGATCGTGGCATCGTAGTCTACTTTTAGTACGGGTGGACGTATTCTTGACCCGTATCGTAGTTCTCTTAATCCTGAGATGGTCGAGGCTCTAGTATGTTGTCAAAATTGGTTGAGGTCAAATCATGCCACACTTGACATCCAAGAGTCGAAGAAGGAAGTGTCCGTAGAAGAAGTTCGGAAGTATGCCGAGATTATAAAAAGGTAAACTAAATTTTGATTTTTGAATATTATTATTCTTATCTAGATTTATCAAATGTATATATTGTTTAATTTCAGAGTTTCGTGATATGAGGATTTCAAAAAAGAAAGTACACATACTTGAAGACTAATCATTCTATGGGTAAGATTGTTCATATTGATTATGTATTCTTTAGCTATTGGTGTTGCAAATGAAGTTGATAAATTGTGCTCATGTTAATTGTCTTTCGTTCTTGTCATTTTTGGTTGTGTTGTGTAGAATGCAGAGAGCAGATGGTCTCACATGGAGCAGAGCACATTGTCACTTTCTATTGGCTTTTTGACTTTTGAATTTGTGCTTTTGAATTTGATAACAATGAGTATTTGAGAGTAATGTGAAGTGTGAACAAGACTCTATGAAAGTATGTATCTAGAATGCACATGGTTGCATTTTTCTTATTATTTAACCCGCAAACCGCCCGCAAACCGCCCGCTAACCGCTTCACCCGAACCGCTACGGTTTGGAGAAATAAAAACCCGCCATGGTTTGTATATTCGTAAAACCGCCAACATGTAGATTGGTTAATTTTTACGCCCAAACCCGCCCGAACCCGCCCCGCGCACACCCCCTACTTCGGAATAACTTCAAAAAATCTCTTCATCATATTTTCAAAAGATTTAGTATTTGTAAACTATATCTCGAACTGCCATTCAAAGATAACCTCTTGATACTAATTAATAGTGTGAATAGTTTAATAAAAAAGTTAAATAATAAGACAAATCTTCACTAATTAAAATTGAATAATTTACTAAGTATATACAGTATACTTCTAGTTTCATGGGACCATGGTCCACGGCTCCACCACCTCATTCCCAAATCCCAAACAATCTTCACTAATCAAGATTGAATTAATGGTGAGAAAATAATGGTTTTGCTTTGCTTGGATTCGAACGCAGGCCACTAGAAATTACTGAGCATCATTCACTGTTGGGACACAGTCTTACTTACTCAGAATACTACTAGAATTTTTTTATCAATATTTTCGGAGGTGCTATAACACCCCCCAGCCCCAACCAGGCTCCGCTATTGCTCGTCCTAGATATAAGTCCCGTCCCAGATTTTCGTTAATAGTATGCACCTTTAAAAAAGTTTGCGAGAAGGTTATTTTTGTAATCTTGCACAATCTATTATTTTATTATTATTATTATTATTATTATTATTAATCTTCTTTCATTTGATTGTAAACGCCATTTTCGTTAATTTTCTTCTAGGTTTTAATATCACTACTTCTTGGCCCAACTTTTTACGAGAACAATAGTTGATCGTGCATAGTTTTACTATGTCTTGTCCCAGATTTTCGTTAATGGTATCATCTTTTCTTCATTTTCCATTAATTGTGCATATTTTTCCTATTAATTGTGCACATTTTTTTTAGTAATTGTGCATATTTTTTCTCATTACTTGTGCATCTTTTCCATGTAATTGTGCATTTTTTCCCTATTACTTGTGCAATTTTTTTCTCATTAATTGTGTAGATTTTTTCCTGTAATTATACATTTGATTTTCAAAATTGTGCAAATTGTGTATTTCTAAATTACAATAATCAACAACACACACATCCGAATCTGAAGCAGCTCCGAACGGAAGGAAGCGCTTCCCACTCTCAATAAAAATATCTACAGGAAGTCAAGCTTGAAAGCTTGCTAGCGGTACACCGAACCATATAAATACCTACAGTGTACGCCTGCCCTTTCCCTGCCTTCCTCCTTGCAAAAGTAAAAATAAAAAATCGAGAAAGGTGCGTTTTTACTAACCAAAAAGTTCATATTTTAGCAACAGGGAAAAAAAAACACGACTCAAATCGAATGAGATCGATTCGAGAGAAATCTATACATTCGTTATTCAAACCTATAATCCATTACAAATTTCATACTAATGGTTTGTATAGGGATATGAGTCAGTGGTCTCATAGATCAGTGATAGGGGGTACTTAGAGCTTGACTCAATAGTTGCGTTGAAACTGATGTCAGTAGTTCGTGTACTTAGGAAAATATTGTAATATTCGTTATTGGGGGAAAATGTAGTGATGCTGAATTACATCGCTATAGAATTGAAGATCCCAAAACCTGTCCAGAACCCGATGTGTATTTGAACATTGATGATGTAATAGGCTAGACTTGTTGTTATCATTATTGATTATTTTGTCTAGTCCTTAAGGGGTGTTGTTGGACTGAACTTCAGTAGAGAATTTAAATTCCAGAACCCTAAGGCATCGGTTCGTAGAGCTCGTGCCTTCAGAATCATCCGCTTACTATTCTCAGTAGAAGATTTCCTTCAGCAGACCTCAAAAGAAACTCAGTATGATCCTTGATCTACTGAACTGTGAAGAGCTTAGTGTCTTCAAAGTTACCAGCTGACTACCTTCAGTAGAAGATCCTTATCAGCCGACTCAGATGAAGAATTAGTATGATCGGTCCGGATCTATCGAACGCATGCAACTCAGTTGCAAGTCCGACAAGGAAACAACTACCCAATTCTTATCATTCGAATGTCAGCAGAGATCATTCAGTATACGAGGTTCAAAGAGTCAACTCAGATGGAAGACTGATGTCTGATAAGTCTCACCTACCACAAACCTGGACAAGGAGAATCAACCTAAGCTTACCTGCTTTAACATTAAAGCTGCTCTCATGTACAGAAAGACAACCACTCTGCGGCGCATTTCGAAAATATATGGCCATTTTCCTTGGAAGTTTGTGACACGTGACATCGTCCTCTCCAATGAATACATGCCTAGGTCACGACTATAAATAGAGAAGAGTCTCCAAGTTGAAAGCACGGGACAACAAGGGAGCACAAGCTCACTGCATACAACTCTCTAGCGCACCAAAAGACAATCCAGCGAAGAACTTGCGTAGTTGAAAATCCTTAGTTCTTCTCTCTAGAGATTCTTTAGTTCCCCCTTCTCTATCTAAGCTCCATTGTTATATCTATAGCTTAGAACCTTCGACGGAGTTCACTTTCTGTGAATTGTTCTTATTGTAAGAACTCGTTCATTGTTGGAGATCATCCCCTCCCCTTCAAACTTCAGTTTGATTCGTAAAAGTCGCTAAGGACTACAACTTAGAAGGGTCTGTCTAGTGTATCGCATTCCCTTGTTGAGGCTTGCTCAGACTAATCAACAAGAACTCATGTTCTGCAAGACCGTGGACGTAGGATATTGCGTATCCGAACCACATTAAAAATTACTTGTGCTATTTACTGTTTTATTGCATTGTGCTCAAACCCATTTACAAACTCATCTTTTGCATAAAATGTACATAAAAAGTGCACCAGCAAAAATGATTTTGGTTTGCGAAAACACGTTTTCAAAAGAGACGAAGTCTTACGGGCCCCACACTTATCCGCACTATATTCAACAATTGAAATCTTTATACTGACACAAGTCAGTAGAACATACTCAGCTGCTGAATCACTCTGACCCGTGATCAGAAGGTTGTTATTTAGCACTGTTCATTCAATAGCAAAACTCAACTCAGCTGACCTTCACGTTTGAGGAAAAATTTGCAATCAGGTGTATTCACCCCCCACCCTCTACACCTGATACTCATCTCCGGACCAACAATTGGTATCAGAGCGGTGTTCTCTTGATCATCGTTTTGAAAAACCTATTGGTCTACTCGAAAAGATGCTGAAAATATTTTCACCGCACAAGCATCTCTTCATACATCCTTATACTCTTACCTAAAATGTCTGATATGTCAGGTATTCGGATGGTGCCTATGTTCTCTATGGAGAACTATACGGTATGGCGTATGAGAATGGAGGCACACCTTACTTCGCTGCACGACAGCATGACAGACGTCCTTGAGATAGGACCTATCATTCCCATGATTGACAGTGTGCAATTTGACGTTGTGGGAGGTGTAGGAGCACAAACTGGTGCAAAGTTTGCCAAAGATAAATCTGCCTTCACGCCAGAAGAGAAGAAACTGCACAATCTTGACCTAGTGGCGCGGAATGCAATCCTGACAACGCTCAGTGATTCTCACCTCGGGAGAGTGCAAGACCGTAAGATGGCAAAGGAACTTTGGGACGCCCTGGCTGTACTGAGCCAAGGAACCCACAGATCAAGGAAAATAAGCTCGAACTAGAGCTCTAAAAGTTCGACAACTTTTCCATGGAACCCATTTGTTGGGTGATGATTTTATCCTCAGCACTGTTATACTTAGTGGGAAATGATTCTGTCTTCAGCACTGACCGTAAGCTCAGTAGCCTCGTGCTCTGTACCTATCTGAAGATTTGAAGATCCCAAAACCCTATCTTGATTGATGAACCATTCCCGTGTAATTATTTTGTCTCTGAGGTTTCAGACTCAGTAGACACTCTGCTCTGGTTAAGGCGGTTAGTAGCTTATCAGCCTCATCACCAGAAGTAGAAGACTCGCATTTACCGGACTCAGCCAGAGCAAGATATCGAAGGAGTCGGTAGAACCGAACTCAGCCAGAGTAGTTCATCGAACTCGTAGCCGACCATCGCAGAGTACCCTCACTGTCTCTCTACCGAATGAAGATCGACTCAAGCAACGGCGCATGCCTTCCGAATGTCGACACTTTTTTGAATATACAATCAGTATTCTCAAGTACGAGGAAAAGAGAAGTAAGCTTCAGTATGCTTCGAAGTCTGTTCCGCCTCAACCACTCCATAATCCTCGACAAATGATAAGATACACGTGTCTCTACCTACTAAAGCTGCAAGTCAACATATTTCCAGAAAAGGAGGGAAAGGACACTGTTACATCCTTCAAAAAGAGCCGTTAGCTACCAAAAGAGAGAGAAAGGAAGATCGTCTCCAACGGATCTTTTCCAATCTCTGCTCTATAAATAGAGGGACATTTCAAGCCTTGAAAGAGAAGAGGACACAAGAGAGAGAGACGAATGCGCATAAGCTTAACGATGAAAACAAACACAAGTATTCAAACGAGCTAGAACCAGAAAACCCTAAGTCTTCCGCAAGAATTTGAAGATCTATCTCCGGGCGAAAGACTACCTTCTCACCATAGCCTCTAGTATCCAAATCGACGATACACGAACCTAAAGCTTATTTCAGCTGTTCGTCGATCTAGAAGCCACTCTCTCATTCCCTATCCCTCTAACCCTAAGCTCACCAGAATATACTTATAGCGTAGACAAAGGAGTTCATATTTGAACCCAATCCTTATTGTAAAAGGACTCCTTCATAGTTGGAGAAGTTTGTCAAACACTTTAGTTTGATGCCTTTGTAAACTGGGACTTGCTCAGTATAATCCCCAAGCCACGACTTTGTCCCGTGCACAAGCCGACCGAGACTAACTCGAGATAATAAATAGCCTCCCCGAACTTTTCGGGACAAGGGACGTAGGATCGATTGATATCCGAACCACTTTAAAAATATGTGTCTTGTTATTGCTTTCCGATTACGTTGCATTGATTTTACCGTTCATACCGAAAACCTACTTTAAAATCATACAACCTGTCTCAAAGATACCGAACCGTCTATTTGCCGAACCGAGACTTGCTAAAACGCTTTTTTCCACTCAACCGATTTGGGGCCTACACTTTTCCGCACCTCCGAACTCTACCGTTTGATACTCGAATCGACTCGCCGGATAGCGAGATCTCGCAGAGTCGACTCTTTGCCACACACGATTCGGAACGGCTATTTGGTCTCGTTGAATTATTTCAAGACGGCACTTTCCCCGAACAGGATTGTTCGTGTTCAAAGTTGAGAAAATCGGAGTCGTGTGTATTCACCCCCCCTCTACACCTGACCGTACACTCGGGACCAACAATTGGTATCAGAGCGCACGGTGTTCAACTAACCACCTGAGTTCTATAAGACTCTCATCGTTCTGAAACTGATCTACTTGAACGGATCCGGAAAATCGTTTTCACTGCATATCACTCTACATTCATATCATCATTCTTCATGGCTGATATGTCAGGTATAAGGATGGTACCTATGTTCTCAGTAGAGAACTATGGGGTATGGCGGGTCCGGATGGAAGCACATCTGACCTCCCTCCACGATAGTATGACTGAAGTACTTGAGGAAGGGCCTATCGTTCCTATGATCGACAGCGTCGTGACTCAGGATGCAGCTGCTGGAGGAGGAATGGTGACCGGGAAGAAGATTCCCAAAGATAGAAGTCTCTTCACTCCTGAGGAGAAGAAACTTCATAACTTAGACCGTGTCGCTAGAAACGCTATACTAACCACCTTAAGTGATTCGTATCTTGGCAGGGTTCAGGAATGCAAAACTGCAAAGGAACTCTAGGACGCTCTAGCGCTACTGAGTCGGGGGACTCAGAAGATAAAAGCTAACAAACTAGCGCTGGAACTCCAAAAGCTGGAAAATTTGTCTCTCATGCCTGGTGACAAAATAGAAGATCTAAATGTCAGATTCACGAATCTGATGAACTCTATCAACGGGCTGGGAAAGACATTCAGCAACCGAGAGATGAATCTCAAGATACTGAGGGCACTGCCGGACGGACACTGGACACCTTTTGCCACTTTATTGCGCCATTCTGATTTAGAAATTGTCTCTCCTGACCATATTTTTTCAGAACTTTAGGCAGAAGAGTTTGAGTTCGACAGACCTCAACGAAAGCAAAGAGCTGAAGCTGACATAAAAATTGACCATGCTTTCAAAGCATCAGTCAGTGCAGCATCTCCCACGACGAGCAAGATAAAGAGTAAGACTGAACCTTCACTCAACGACTTACAAGAAGGAAGTCTCGCTCAGAAGTACGCGCTGCTCACCGTGAAGTATCAGAAGGAGAAGGAGAGGCGCAGAAAACTGACTAAAGCATACCGAGACACGAAAGGTAAGTCAGATTATACGCCAAAACGCACTCCTGACTCACAATCCTCTGAATGCAGAAAGAAGGATGACTCAGCACCATCAAAGGATAGCGAAAACAAAGAAGAAAGAGTCATCGCTTGCTACAACCGCAAAAAAGCCAAGACATTATCAATATGACCGTCTCGCGCTCGCAGTGCCGAACGCGCAAAGACGCAAGGCAAGGAGAGAGAAATTCGCCAAAAAGAGACAATCTTATATTACAAAGTAAATCTCGTACGACTCGAAAGAAGTCGACTCCTTCATGGATTCATCGGATGATGAAGCAGCCTTTTATGGCCTTAGAGCTTGAAGTCGAAGAAGCTACGAAAAGTGCCTAATGGCAGGAGAAGAGGATGAGGTAAATTCTCATGAACCACTTAACTCCTCTTCACACCGCACACACGACACTATTTCAGTGCGAATGAGAATTTGGACGTTGCTACCACTTATGAAGAACTCAGTTAGACGAACAAATTCGGATGAGTCTCGCAGCTCTCGCAAGACTCTTCGGAATTGGATACCCCGAAAGTGGAGAATCGTGAGACTTTCTCGGGAGAGTCAAGCCGCTACCGAAGCCGAAGGACTTGTGTTGAGACTCGTGGAGGAGATAAACTCTCCGATGGCCAAGTCTCAAAGCATCAAGAAGATCGAATTTCGGTTTTGACCAATGACTTAACTCGAAAGATACTCGAACCGAGTCTCACCGAGCAAGAACTGCGTGACTTCGCACCAAGCACGACACACCGAAAAAGAGTGATGATGTCCGGAAGAGCCCGATGACCGAGCGTTACATGGGCGCCGAAAAGAAGCCGGAGGCTATGCTTGCAAGCAACAACCCCAAGCACCGTAAGGAAGGACTTGGTTTCAACCAGAAGCTTCCTCATCTCGCCCCCGTACACTCGGAAGTGCGTCTAACCGATAGGTTTGTTCGAGGGGAAACAATCAATGCAAATGTTCTCGAACCCCTCAAAGAAACAACAAACAAAAGATGAAAGCACCTCATCCTACGCATCGATTCTCGACCGTAAGATCGCACCAAGACACCCCGGTTCGGCCAAGGGGGAACTAGCAGAGTTAAGTGGGCCGATCGCATGGGACCACCTCGCTTGACACATCCAGCTCGGCATGGGTCATATTACTATGATCCTATAGTCGAAGAGGTTCCAAGAGTCGAAAAAGAAGAAAATCGCACAAAAGGCAAAGGTCGCAGCCCACCACTCGAAGATCCGACTCCCGAACCCGAACGACCTAAGATGTCGCCTTTGACAAGTCCAATGGTCAAGTATGTTGACTCAAGTGGAAAGAAACCCGTCCGAAACCACCAGGGTTGTTAGACGGATTTGGGTTACTAAAACTAACATCTAAGGACCCAAAAGCAAAATAAAGGGTACCCGAATATAATTCTGGTTTTGCAGTGTGCACAAAGATCCTTGGTATGTGGACAAGTGGATGCTCAAGACATATGACGTACCAAAGAAACCTACATCAAGAATTATGTAGCCGAAGAAGGACCCGGAATCGAGTTTGGAGATAATGCAAAAGGCTATACAAGAGGATATGGAGCACTCAAAGATTGAACTCGCCACGCTTCCTAGAGTATCATATGTTGAAGGACTTCAAGATAATCTTCTCTCTCGTTAGTCAATTCCGTGATAACTCGAATAGAGTGATTTTTGACGCCGGTTTCGTGATGTCATTGATAAATCCACAGGGAAAACAAGTGTTATCGTTCGCGTAAAAAGAATATATATGTAGCCGATCGGAACTCGCGTAACCCGAAGCTTGTCCGTTGGCGAAGAACGACAACCGTACGGGATGGCTTTGGCATAGGAGACTCAGCCACCTCAACTTCAAAACGCTCAACAAACTAGCAAGGAACACTCTAGAAGAGGACCGCCGAATGAAGTATTCAAGAAAGATACTCAGGGTGAAGCATGTCCCAAGGGAAAGCAAACAAGGAATCAAAATCCACCTGTTCCATCTCCTTCCACCGATGGAATCCTTCACCGCTACATACGGATTTGTTCGGTCCGGTCTCTCCAATGACGATCGGAGGCAAGAAGTATGCTTTAGTGGTCATCGATGACTACTCGCTACACATGGGTCATATTCATTGCCAACAAGTCTCGACGTCAAAACAGAGTTACCAACGCTTCGAAAAAGCTCAAGATCGAGAAGAACACCAAGATAATCAAAATTGCTTCCGACAGAGGAACCGAGTTCCTTAATTCCATGGTAGAGGAGTTCCCGCAAAACCGAAGGGATTGAGCATGAGACATCTGCTGCGCGCACCCCTCGCCAGAACGGGGGTTGCCGAATGAAAGAATCGCACACTCAAAGAAGCAAAGAAGAACTCTACTCGCAGCACTCTGGACTCCCAACCAAATTCTCAAGTGTATAACCGACACCGCATGTTATACTCGTAACCGATCTCTACCGACAAAGCAAAGATAAGAGAACACCATATGAACTATGGAACGGCAGGAAGCCTTCTTTATCTTATTTCCATATCTTTGGTTGTTCGTGCTTTATTCACAATAATGGGAAAGATCACCGAAAACTTTTGATAGCAAGTCGATCGTGGAGTATTCTTAGGATACTCTCGAGTCGCAAAAAGCTTTCGTAGTATTCAACTATCGGACCCTTTGCGTGGAAGAAAGCCCTCATGTTGTTTTTAATGAGTTTGCTACCAAGACAAGGAGCAATAACTCTAAGTCCGAATCCGAGGACATCAAGCACGCAGCCTACGTGGATCCGAACCTAAAAGACAAACCCGAGAGGATCCAGCCTTTGTTGGGATGATGATTCGATGAAGAAACCGAAGATAAGCCTATCGAATCCCGAACCAAAGAACGCAAGTAGCCGAACAGTATTGACTCTCCCGCACGTAGTCAATCCCGTGTAACTCAGTCGATGAAGAAACCTTAGAGGTAACCAAGACCACTACCGAGAATAACAACTCGGGGGGGAACATCTATTAATGTTCCCGAGCCGAATGCCCCCGAACCCGGAAACTCGGAGATCACACTCTCATCACCGAATTTCTTCAATCTCGAATAGTACAAATGAAATGCCTAACTCACCTACTATCTCGTGTTTATCAAATTCCGTATGAAGAGCCGAAACATCGTAGATCGTGGCTAGATGCTCACACTCCCGATCTAATCATTGAAGATCCTTCAAGAAAAGTCAAGACAAGATCCAGATTCTCACCAAGGAGAAAGCGCATTATATTCCCGCTTCTTGTCTACCGAAGAGTCCTCGACGGTTGAGGATGCACTTAAAGATGCCGACCGGATCATAGCCATGCAGAGGAGCCGAATCGGCTCACGAGAAACGAAGTTTGGGGAGCTTGTTGACATACCCCGGCATCAACACGTCATTGGAACAAAATGGGTCTTCAAGAACAAGCGAGATGAAAACAACGTTATAGTAAGGAACAAAGCAAGGCTCGTGGCGAAAGGCTACTGTCAAGCTGAGGGAATAGATTTCGATGAGACATTCGCTCCAGTTGCAAGATTGGAGGCAATCAGACTATTCCTAGCCTACGCAACACATCAAAGATTCGTAGTCGATCAAATGGATGTGAAGTCTCGTTCTCGAACGGCGCATCGAAAGAAGAAGTCTACGTAGAACAACCGCCCGTCTTTCAGCAGGGACATCGGGTTTTATAGACTCGTAAAGGCTCTATATGGGTTAAAACAAGCACCCAGGGCTTGGTACGATACCCTGTCAGAGTTTCTTCTTTAGAAAGGTTTTCAGAAAGGCATAGTAGATCGCACGCTGTTCAACATTCGACTGGAAGACGACTTATTACTCGTGCAGATCTATGTAGACGACATTATCTTCGGATCGAAGAACGTCGTCATGTGTCAGCAGTTTGAGAAAATGATGAAGGACAAGTTCGAGATGTCAATGATGGGTGAAATGAACTATTTCCTCGGCTTTCAAGTAAAACAATCTGAAAAGGGAACGTTCATTAACCAAGGTACATACACTCGAGACCTCATCAAAAGATTCGGTTGCACATCCGGCAAACCTATCAAGATCCTGATGAACACGAATATGAAAATCGATCTTGATAAAGAGGGAGTATCAGTAGACCAAACTGAATTTCGTGCAATAATTGGTTCCTTATTATATCTAACAGCTACTCGTCCTGACATAACTTATGCCGTAGGTGTTCAAGGCCTCGATTTCTAGGCGAATCCTAAGCGTAGCCACATGGACTCAAGCAAAGAAGATTCTCCGCTACCTCGAGGCACACCCGACATAGGTTTATGGTATCCAGCTGATGATAATATTGAACTAACCGGCTATTCTCGATGCCGACTATGCAGATGTAGAATTGACCGAAAAATCAACTTCGTGAACTTGTCGGCCTCTAGGCAAGAAGCCGATCTCATGGTTTTCAAAGAAGCAAGCACTCGCAGCCACGTCAACTACTGAAGCCGAATACATGGCCGTCTGAAGTTGTTGCGCCCAAATCCTTTGGGCCGAGACAGCAGCCTAAGAGACTATGACGTCATTCGTAATGAAGTGCCGATATTCTCGCGACGCATGCATCGCTATTGCAATCACTGTAACCCCGTACTTCACACGAGAAGCAAGCACGTGGACATTAGGTATCACTTCATTCGTGACCATGTCGAAAAGAAGGATATCGGATGGAAAAAGATCCATACTGACAAACAAAGGGCCGATATTCCGACCAAGCCTCTAGCCGAATCCGCATTCAAAGAACTTTCGGAGAGCTAGGTCTCTGGACCCTACTAACCCCGGGCCAAGAAGAGTCTTCAAGAGAGGACCATTTTAGTAAGGGGGAATGTTCACTCCGCATCGAGTATAATCGCACGTAGGGAATCAAAGCAACCATCTACATGAGGTATCACCGACTATGTTCACGAGTTTGCGTATCTCTACTCGCAGTAACTAATAGAACAAGATTCAGCACTTATAATTCAGATTCAACAGTGGTATTAATTATCTTAAAGTTTGTCATTTAATGAAAACGACTCTCATTTAATGCACGACATTCTATGCATAAGTATGTTGAACTCGCCACACATTTAATGCATGTCCTCTCATAGTTACTACTTAGGCAAATTACAACTGGCTTTGACTTAGGCGGCTACCGTGATCATTACCTTCTTTATAATATCCAATCTTAACCGTCCATATCATAAAGCGCATTTAAATTTGGCCTTTGATCGAAAACCATTCACCTTCACGTTAGATATATATTTTTGATCATATCTTAGAAACCGCCATTAGTATATCTTCAAATCCTTTGCTCCGAAAATTCTGAGATCTCTAGCAATCCTTTACTTGCTTCTTATCTTCTCTATTCTTAGAATTTTATCTGTATGATTATTAAATCAGTTACTATACTTCATTATCTCTTTTCGCATCGCCATACTAATTATTTTATGAACAAACGATACTGATAATCTTTTCTTGTGACAGATAAAATGGCAAATCTTTCTCTCGTCTCCCTAGGGAACATGTAGGAAATCTTAGACAAAGACCGTGTCTGGTGCGAACCAGTTATGGAGTTTGACGCCTGCGACCTTGACTTCATGGATGAGATTTTCTCGTATCTCGAGAGCGTCCTGGATTGGAGCAGCTCTCTCAAGGAAGCCTACCTTCTTCCTTCCTCGACAGGTGTCTCAGATATACCTCAACTCATATTCGATATCTGGAGACATCATTGGACGTTTTGCCATCCACTCCATAGGCGATGCCTCTATGCAACTGAAGCGGATCTCAATTAAAGAAGCACTGAGGAGAAGCTTCACTTTACCTGCTGAAGGAGTTAGCCATATTGGCTACAACGATGACAGGATAACGACTATCTATCATATTCCGCGTAAAGCCTACCAAATTCGTAGCGGCCTTCCCAAAGAATAAGTATGTCGCCCCGCCCGTGCACTAGCTTATATAGTCACGCAGCCTATCGATAAGCCAAGCGGGTTCATTCGATCAAGTATCGAGACCCAAGATCCAGCTCATGATGGCAATATATGACAAAGCAAAAATCAACTGGACGGAGTTCTTTCTTCGAGAGTTCATGGTTTAAGCCGCCAAATTTGATAAGGCAACGTGCAACCTCGACAAGAAAAGGCAAGCCGCCTGTATGGACTCGAAGTTGTCCATCATGATACAAGATATCTCGTGGAGATGACCGTATCACCTTTGAAGACAAGGTACACTTTAATGTAAAGAAGATCGTGTTCCACAACAAACACCGCTCTTCGCCAGACGGGTTCAGGACCGTCGCTCAAAGAAACCACGCCTACCAAGAAGAGGTCTCCTCTAGCGAAAATTTCTAAGACATCGGCTAAACGTTCCAAGAAAGCCATCGCCGATGTCCCTACTGAATCCGAGGCTGTACCGTAGGAAACTACCGAACAACCAACCGCCGAACAAAGCTACGAACATGCTACTCGAATGTACTTACTCACCATGCAGCTAATAGATGAGTCGAAGTCCTCCGAGGAGACTCATTCGGTGGAGAAGGCCGTCTCCACTGAACCGACTCAAGAAGTGGATCAAGGGGTTCCAAGCGAACCTAGCCGCAGTGCCGATATACAAACTCCGGAAAGCCCGCTTGATATTCCACCACTCAAGACTATGCCATCCGCCGAAAAAACAGACGTCCGCCATAGATCTTGACGACTCACAAACGGCGTCCGAGCAAGAATCAATCTGAATGGAAGCCTCGGCCGATCGATCTCAAGCATTCCGAGAGATAGCCGACCAAATACCGGAGATCGCCGACCACCAAGACTTGGTGTTAATTGCTAGACGAAGCCGGGCTCCACATGCTCCTAAGGTTCCGGGAGTGGCACCCACAGCTTCGCCTCATCCTTCACTACTCCCGCGACCAATTATATCGGGAGGAGCAAAGACCTAAGGCGCAGATAAGCTACTCCGGCCCGCCGACCTAGGTAACTTCGATGATCCGAGGGCCGCGATGCCGGCCTTGCCGCACGATAGGCGCAGACTTCGTGCTCAGCCCTCGACGGGTCTCGACCACGACGGGCCAGACCCACCCCATGATTCATGCCCCCCGGGAAGCCTAATGAGGGAGTACCCCAGACAAGGATACAACCGCCGAAACTTCCGATCTACCGCTCTAGTATCCTTGGGCCTCGTGAAGTCGGTGGCCGGTACTTCAACGTCCGTAGGCCCCGCTCGCCTCTTGCTAACATCTCGCTTGAAGTAGCGCCCAACCCCAAAGGCCGACGCTCAAAGTCCATGGCCAAGGCACTAAAAGCCAAGGAGCTCGTAACGCAGCTCTAGCCAAAGCCGTCCATAAAGTATGGAAGAAAACTGCTGGGGCCACTAGCGCCGAGCCTGTGGGGCCGAAAACCTCTCTATCCGACTCACCGCCCCCGATGTCTCTTCCATTGTCTCAAATGCGCCGGCAAAGCAGAGACAGACTTTGAAGATCAGCTCGAGTGATTCGGAGGGACAAAGCCAAACCGCTTGAAGAATTCAAGGCCTCTCACCCACTAATACCGAATCGCCTCAAACATATCCCGTGCCACCGAGCTCGACTCAACAATATTCAACAAGCTCGGGAGGATAAGGTATCCGAGAAGCCGACGGAATTTAAGGCCGCAAAATGAACTCTCCCACAAGAAATACAATGGAAGATCTTGTTTCGAGAGGAATAAGCCGCATGAGGCACCGACAAAAATCGGAGACAAACACGACTCTCCGTCAACCTCTTACAAAAGCCTAGACCTAAAGGTATCCACTCCGACTCCT
The DNA here is from genome assembly GCA_028984105.1 of Lavandula angustifolia. Taxonomy (NCBI): domain Eukaryota; kingdom Viridiplantae; phylum Streptophyta; class Magnoliopsida; order Lamiales; family Lamiaceae; genus Lavandula; species Lavandula angustifolia. Next base: position 19,605,881 of record CM054807.1, on the reverse strand, counting down.
AATAATTGATGATGCCAAAAAGGGGGAAGGAAAGGATAAAAGGGAAGAAAAGAAAGACAAGGGAAAAAGGGGACAAGTCAACCCCCAAGCCGACCCCGACTAAACCCCCACCCAAATTCACTAGGGGGGGAAGCTCCACTGAAGCCCGCCAAGAAAACCGTGTCGAGAGTGCACGCAAGCGAAGTTCGACTATTACTCCTATCGGACTGCCCGAAGAGACCCAGTGGTGTCTCCGCCGCGAGCACAAAGCAGACCGACCCAAGTGGCTCGGGAACAGCTACTCACGCAACCCGCACTCCTACCGATATTGTTAAGGAGGTTGCCGAGTATGCTGAACATGATGATTCGTAAGAGGAAGAAGCCCCTCTACCACCGCTCGTTCGTGCAAAGGGAAGAAAGTACTGAACTCCCGACCCCTCCAAAGAAAGAAATCAAAGAGATACATTTCTCGCCGAAGAGGAGGCTCAGATAGCAATGACGAGAAGCTTGCTAGGGAGATAGCCAAAGCCGAAGCCGCCAACAAGCCTAAAGAAAAGACCTCTCAAGGAAAAACCAAGGCACCAAATCGAGGCGGAAAGAAAACTGCTAGGTTGCCTCCAAGGAAGCTCAAGATTCATGATGATGAAGATAGAGAAAAGGAAAAGGAGCAACAGCAGAAGAATACTGAGAAGCAGGGTACATCCAAAGAGAAATCCAGTACCCCTGCTGACTCAGAAGACTCTCCTCACCAACCTTCCTATATGAGATCCAAAGAACAAGATGCTGAGATCGAAGCTATTTCGCTCAGATGGATAGGTATCTCTACAGAGGAGAGGAAGCCGATGTATAGAAGCCGCTGTACGCAGAATACATATGGCAGATCTTGAGGCACTGAGAATTCGAACTGAACAAGAGGCCAGGCTGAGAGTACCTTCAAAAGCTGATATTCCTTATCGATACAGAAGGTTCAGGAAGCTAGCTGATCTGAAATCGCATAGATGGTCAAGGACAGACGATTGGATGCCCGCTCGCTTACTCGGAGATGGGAATCTGCAAAGATAGAGGTTATCAAGCGCAATTATTTCTGGAGGTTCTGGCCAGACAAGGCTAAGACTGATGCTTACACAGAATGGATGATGATAACAGAACCGGATCTATACGTATACTTGCATAAAGCCGTGTCTGAAGGTATAGAAGTCAGTGTTCCTGAGCCCAGACTCATACCTCCGCCAAGAAGAAATGATGACTCAGTCCATCATGGAGTAATAGAAAAAGAAGTGAAGAATGCTGCCGCAAACAGAGGACTTGAAGAAGATGAGCCAGCAGACTTCGCTGAATACCGGAAGCTGAGGTAGAACTCATATGTGAATGTATGGCTTGCCCCCGCCCGAGTCGAATCGCAAAACTTTATGGACAGGATCAAGCAAGACAAGCGTTCTTAGTATTAGATTTCTTTATCTTCCTAGCTTAGAAAGAGATGTAATGTACCGAACTTTCATATCTTATATATACATTCTCTTTTGCTCGATACAATATCTTATTGTCTAAACAAACCGTGTTTGTTTTATGCTTAAACACTCGTAATCACCGAAGTGATTGCCGACTCACACACTCACTTTATCTTACTTGTCGCCTTATTGCTTCTCTAGATCTCGATAGTCTAGTTGTTGTGTTTCGGGGAACTGTTTAGATAGAGGGAAATTGTTTTGCCTCGCTCCCCCGCAGACTAGAACTTGAAGAACAAACTCCACCGATCCTACTTGTAATAATGTAAGGAGCTCTGTTTCGATAGTTTAGTGTTAGCATAGATGATAGGTTTTGGCATCATCAAATAGGGGGAAATTGTTGGGTGATGATTTTATCCTCAGATCGTTACACTTAGTGGGAAATGATTTTGTCTTCAAGACCGACCGCAAGCTCAAGTAGCCTCGTGCTCGTACCTATCCCGAAGATTTGAAGATCCCAAAACCCTATCTTGATTGATGAACCATTCCCGTGTAATTGTTTTGTCTCCGAGGTTTCGCACTCGCTAGACACTCCGCTCCGGTTAACGCGGCCAGCAACTTATCGGCCTCAGCACTGTAAGTAGAAGACTCGCATTTACCGGACTCGCCAGAGTAGTATACGAAGGAGTCGGCAGAACCGAACTCAAGCAGAGTAGTTCACCGAACTCGAGCCGACCATCGCAGAGTACCCTCACTGTCTCTTCCGAATGAAGATCGACTCAAGAATGGCAGCATCTTCCGAATCGTGAGACACTTTTTTGAATATACATCCGCATTGTCAAGTACGAGGAAAAGAGAAGTCGCTTCAGTATGCCTCGAAGTCTGTTCCGTCTCAACCACTCCATAATCCTCGACAAATGACAAGTATACACGTGTCTCTACCTACTAAAGCGCAAGTCAACATATTTCCAGAAAAGGAGGGAAAGGACACTGTTACATCCTTCAAAAAGAGTCGTTAGCTACCAAAAGAGAGAGAAAGGAAGATCGTCTCCAACGGATCTTTTCCAATCTCTGCTCTATAAATAGAGGGACATTTCAAGCCTTGAAAGAGAAGAGGACATAAGAGAGAGAGACGAATGCGCATAAGCTTAACGATGAAAACAAACACAAGCATTCAAACGAGCTAGAACCGTAAAAACCCTAAGTCTTCCGCAAGAATTTGAAGATCTATCTCCGCGAAAGACTACCTTCTCACTCATAGCCTCTAGTATCCAAATCGACGATACACGAACCTAAAGCTTATTTCACTGTTCGTCGATCTAGAAGCCACTCTCTCATTCCCTATCCCTCTAACCCTAAGCTCACCAGTAATATACTTATAGCTTAGACGAAGGAGTTCATATTTGAACCCAATCCTTATTGTAAAAGGACTCCTTCATAGTTGGAGAAGTTTGTCAAACACTTTAGTTTGATGCCTTTGTAAACTGGGACTTGCTCAAGATAATCCCCAAGCCACGGCTTTGTCCCCGTGCACAAGTCGACCGAGACTAACTCAAGATAATAAATAGTCTCCCGAACTTTTTGGGGATAGTGGACGTAGGATCGATTGATATCCGAACCACTTTAAAAATATCGTGTCTTGTTATTGCTTTCGATTACTATTGCATTGATTTTACCGTTCATACCGAAAACCTACTTTAAAATCATACAACCGTCTCAAAGATACCGAACCCGTCTATTTGCCGAACCGAGACTTGCTAAAACGCTTTTTTCCACTCAACCGATTTGGGCCTACACTTTTCCGCACCTCCGAACTCTACCCGTTTGATACCGACTCCGACTCGGCCGCCTAGCAAATCTCGTGAGAGTCGACTCTTTGCCACACACGATTCGTGCAACGCCTATTTGGTCCGCCCAATTATTTCAAGACGGCACTTTCCCCGAACGGGATTGTTCGTGTTCAAAGTTGAGAAAATTGGAGTCGTGTATTCAACCCCCCCCCTCTACACTTGACCGTACACTCCTGGACCAACAAGGTAACCGGACAAAACTCGGGAACGGAAAAATGTTGCTCGGGCGGGGGGGGGTGGGGAAGGGGGGCGGGGGGCCCGCCGGGTGGGAGGCATGTGGGGGTGGGGCCGGGGAGGTGGGGCCGGGGTTGGGAGGAGAAGAAAAAGGGGAATGATTCGTATCTTCGGTGGTTTTAGAATGCAAAACCGCAAAGGAACTCCTGGGACGCTTCAGCGCTTACCGAGTCGGGGAACTCGTAAAATAAAAGCTAACAAACTAGCGCCGGAACTCCAAAAGCTTGAAAATTTCTCTCTCATGCCTGGTGACAAAATAGAAGATCTAAATGTCAGATTCACGAATCTGATGAACTCCATCAACGGGCTGGGAAAGACATTCAGCAACCGAGAGATGAATCTCAAGATACTGAGGGCACTGCCGGACGGACACTGGACACCTTTTGCCACTTTATTGCGCCATTCTGATTTAGAAATTGTCTCTCCTGACCATATCTTTTCGGAACTTCAGGCAGAAGAGTTTGAGTTCGACAGACCTCAACGAAAGCAAAGAGCTGAAGCTGACATAAAAATTGACCATGCTTTCAAAGCATCAGTCAGCGTAGCATCTCCCGCGACGAGCAAGACAATGAGTAAGACTGAACCTTCACTCAACGACTTACAAGAAGGAAGTCTCGCTCAGAAGTACGCGCTGCTCGTCGTGAAGTATCAGAAGGAGAAGGAGAGGCGCAGAAAACTGACTAAAGCATACCGAGACACGAAAGGTAAGTCAGATTATACGCCAAAACGCACTCCTGACTCACAATCCTCTGAATGCAGAAAGAAGGATGACTCAGCACCATCAAAGGATAGCGAAAACAAAGAAGAAATGAGAAACCATTGACGAGCTTAGCATCAGATTTACCAACCAGATCAATGTGATCAATGGGCTGGGGAGAACATTCACCAACAAGGAGATTACCACCAAGATCTTAAGAGCGCTACCTCGACTGAAGTGGCTTCCTTTTGCTACTTATTTACGTCGTTCTGATCTTAATGTTTTAACTCCTGATGTTATATTTCCCGAACTGAAGACAGAGGAGTTCGAGCATAGTCTACCCCAATGATGCGTTAGTGCTCCAGCTGACACTCAAATTGACCATGCTTTTAAAGCAACCGTCGCACTTCATGAGCTAACCCCGCTCGCTAGCAAGATAGTAACCGTATCGAAGCTAAATCCACTGACTCCTACTACTGAACGCCTTGCGCTTATAGCTCTTAAATATAAAAGGGAGAAGGAAAGAGTCAGAAAGCTAAATAAATATCATAGAGATTCTCCATCAAGTAAGAAAGATAGTCACAAAAGGGAAGAATCTAAACCTTCTCCTGATTGCAGGAACACGAAGCCTGCTGCCAGTCCATCCAACGGCTCAACTGAAAAAGGAGGCAGAGTTACTGTGTGTTACAACTGCAAAAAGGAAGGACATTTTCAGTACGAATGTCTAGAGCTCTCAACTGCCCAACGAGCTGAACGGCAGGCTAGAAGAGAAAAATTTGCCCGAAGGAGGCATGCCTACATTGCCGGAGAGCTATGTGACGACTCAATAGAGGAAGATACTTTCATGTATTCTTCTAAGGATGAAACTGCATTTGTAGCTGTTGAGGTCGGAGAATCAGATCCTGAAATATCAACTGAACACTGCCTGATAGCTGGAGAAGAGGCTGAAGTAAATTCTAAACTAAATATAACCTCCTCTTCACAAAGCACACACGACACTTGCTCAGCTACAGGTGAACCTCTATATGTAATGCAAGCATATGAAGACTTACTAGATGAGCAGATTTAGTTGAGTAGAGAGTTCAGTAGAACAGTTTAGGAATTGGAATAAGTAAAAGCTGAAAATCAGAAACTTTCTTATGATTGTCAAGTCTCTACTGATTCAGAGAATCTTGCTGCGAGACTGAAGGAAGAGATTGAATCTCTTATGACTAAGTCTCACCTTCAAGAAACTCAGATATCAGTTCTAACTAAGGATAATTCTGAGAAAGATATTGAGATAGTTAGGCTCTGTTAGAAGCTCGCAGAAGTTGAAAAGGATTATGAATCACTTAGAAAAAGTGATGAAGTTTGGCGAAGATTAATGACTGAACAATACCTGGGAGCCAAGGAGAAGTTGGAGAGCATGCTTAGAGCACAAATGCCAGTCGTCATGAAGGAAGGACTTGGCTATACCCATGAAGCTTCAACCTTTACCTCAAAAGGCTCAGAAATGTTGGTTGATAGGTTCGTCAGAGGAAAAGTTCAAACTACTGAACCCGTAACTCAGGCAAAAAACAAACAGAAGATTATTGCACCTCAGCCGAGCAATAAGCAACTGACCAAGAGTTCTAGCCCCAGAACACCACGATCAATTCAGGGGGAACTAAGAAGGTCAGGTGGGCAGAGCAGTATGGAGAACCACTGTATGAGCACTCTGCACAATACAGTTTGTACTATTATGAGCCCAGGGTCAGAAAGAGCACAAAACATCAGAAGAAGAATGCACCTGAACCCAAAGCTGCCAAAAAGTCAGTATCTCCAAGTTAAGTGGAGAAGAAGACTGACAATAAGGTTCAGAAGAACAAAGTGTCTGAGACCCCCAAGGTTGCCAGACAGATTTGTGTCGCGAAACCATCGACTAACACTTAAGGACCCAAACTGAACCAAAGGGTACCTAAAAATGTTTCTGTTTTGCAGGTGCATAAGGACCCTCGGATCATGGACAACGGCTGCTCGAGACTTATGACCTGCCAAAAGAGCTTGTTGACCAATTACATACAAGAAGAAGGTCCCGCACTGAGTTTGGTGATAACTCAAAAGGCTATACAAGGGGGATATGGAACACCGAACATTGGGACCGCTTCGCCTAAGTGTAAGATATGTTGAAGGACTTCAACATAATCTCCTTTCGTCAATCGCTTATGTGATAATCTTAACAGAGTTACCTTTGACGCTGGTTTCTATGATGTTATTGATAAATCTATAGGGAAAATAGTGTTATCAGGCTCGTGGAAGAAGAACATCTACGTTGCAAACCGGAACACCACCGAACTAGAGGGCTTGCTTGCTTGCTCGACGAAATCAAGTGATAAAACGGGATTGCCGTAGCATAAGAGGCTCGCCACCCGAACTTCAAGGCGATGAACAAGCCGGGCTAGGGACTCAAGAGTCGAGGACTCGCCCAATGAAGCTTTCATTAAAGACAAAAACCGTGAAGCATGCTTGAAGGGAAAGCAAACTAAGAAAAGCAATCCGCCGCTCCTTCACCTTCCACCGATGGAATCCTTCAACCGCTCCATATGGACTTGTTTGGGGTCGGCCTCTCCAATGACTATAAGAGGCAAGAAGTATGCCCTCGTCGTTATTGACGATTATTCAAGATCTACGTGGGTCATCTTCATAGCCAACAAATTCGATGTCAAGACCGAGTTGCCGATATTGCCGAAGAAACTCAAGTGTGGAAAAAGACATCAAGATTCGAAACAATTCGCTCGTATGGAGGGACCGAATTTCTCAACTCAATCATAAAGGAGTACTGCGACACCGAGGGGATTCAAAGAAGAGACTTCAAGCAGCTCGCTCACCCCAAACGTAATGGTCTTGCTTCGAACGAAAGAACGTAACATTAAAAGAAGCAAAGAAGAACGCTCCTAGCGGACTCCGACCGCCCTCAAAGTTCTGGGTTGATGCTACCGACCCCGCCCCGTTATACTCAAAACCGCTCACTACTTACAAAACAACACATGAGACACCATACGAACTATAGAAAGGGAGAATTCCTTTTATTTCTCATTTTCATATTTTTGGCCGTCCTTGCTTTATCCACAATAACTGAAAGGATCGCTTAAAGGTCTTTGATAGCAAATCCGATCAAGGAGTCTTCTTAGGATACTCTCGAGTCAAGAAGCCTTCGTGGTCTTTAACTACCGAACCCTTTACGTGGAAGAAAGCCCTCATGTTATTTTTGATGAGTTTGTTACTGAAGACAAGAAACCTAATAAGACAAATACTGAAGATGTCAGCAGCAAGCTACATGATCTCAGGCTGAATGACAAAACTGAAAAGATCCAGCATTGTTGGGATGATGAGTCAGACGAAGAAGAAACTCAGACCCATCATGCAGGCAATGTAGCTAACCTGGTTGATTCTACTGAACAGAATCAACATCAGGTAACAATAGTCGATGAGGAAGCCCCAATGTTAACTGAGACCTCTACTGAGAATATTAACTCAAGGGGAACGAATGATATTCCTGAGCGAAATGCCCCTGAACCTGGAAACTCAATAGATCCTAACTTCTTACTGAATTGCTTCAGTCACAGAATAGCACTACTGAAATGCCTAACACCCCTGTTGACTGTACAAAAGTGATCTCAGAAGAAGAAGCCAAACTCAGACGATCATGGCTGGACGCTCACTCTTCTGATCTCATCATTGGAGATCCATCAGCAACAGTTAAGACAAGATCCAGATTATGTCATGGAGAAAGCGCATTATACTCCTGCTTCTTGTCTACTGAAGAACCTCAGTCGATAGAGGACGCACTCAACAATGCTGATTCGATTATTGCCATGTAAGAGAAGCTGAATCAATTTGTCAGAAATGAAGTTTGGGAGCTTGTTGACAGACCTAGACACCAACACGTAATAGGTACCAAGTGGGTCTTCAAGAACAAGCGAGATGAAAACAACATCATAGTAAGAAAAAATGCTCGACTTGTTGCCAATGGATATTGTCAAGCAGAGGGAATAGATTTTGATGAAACGTTCACTCCAGTTGCTAGATTGGAAGTCATTCGTCTATTCCTGGTGTTGGGTTATAAGTGAGTAGATGGTACTTAGCTGTCTAGTGGTTAAAAGAATATTGGGGGAAATCATAGTAGTACTATGGAATTGAAGATCCCAAAACCCAATGATATCGGTAGTGCAAGGTGTCGATAGGATTAGATGATGTATAGGTTAGACTTGTTTTATTTTGATTATCATTTTGTCTAAGTCCTGTACGGGGTAAACTGTTGGACTGATCTTCTGACGAAGTTACTCTCCAGAACCCCACGTCATCAATGTAAGAGCTTGCGTTCTTCACCAAACTGATCTTCACCTCGCAGGAGATGCCCCATCAGCCGATAAGATATCAACATAAGAGCATAATGCAAAGCTCAAGTACCTTCGCAGCCATCACCGACCCACCGTGAGCCTTATCAGCTTGTCAGCCGACTCAGCCGAAGAAGACAGAGACTGTCTTGAGTCAACTATATCAGACAGAAAGCGACCCAGTCGTACACATCTTCTCGAAGTTCAGTAGAAGATCATATGAGGATGTGGAATAGTCAACTCTATCTCTGACACATTCTCACCTACCACAAACCTCGACCAATGAGACGCCGACAATGCTTTGACCTACTCTGACCAACTAAAGCTGCTCTCATGTATAGCATTAACTGCCCTGCTGCAACACTTCGAATTTATGGCCGTTTTCTTTGGAAGCTTGTGACACGTGGCATCGTCTTCTCCAACGGACATATGCCTTGCTCACAACTATAAATAGAGAAGAAATCTGAGCTCCACGCACGGGACTCATGAGGGAAAAAGCTCAAGCTCAAGAACACTCTAGCGAACTCAACAGATTATACAGCGAAGAACTTGCTTTCATAGAATATTTGTAGTTCTTCTCTCTAGAGTATTTAGACCCCTTTCTTCTCTAGACTAAGCTCATTGCCAGATTTATAGCTTAGATTTCGAAGGAGTTCACTTTTAGTGAATTGTTCTTATTGTAAGAACTCCTTTTTAGTTGGAGATTATCCCCTCCCTTTCGAACTTAGGTTTGAATTGTAAAGTCGCTAAGGAGTATAACTTAGAAGGGTCTGTCCAGTGCACAGATTCCTTGCTGAGGCTTGCTCAGAATAATCAACAAGTTCTCCTGCCAAGTCAGGACCGTGCGCGTAGGATCTTACGTATCCAAACCACGTTATATCGCTTGTGTTATTTACTGTTTTATTGCATATCATACAAACCGCTCAAAATCATATGTTTGCATAAAACGTATTTTAAAAGCGCACAGCCAAAAGAATTTATCTTGCGAAAACACGTTTTCAACTGAGATGAATCTTCGGGCCCTACACACTTATCCGTACAACGTCTCCGACTGAGTTTCAACGACTGACTAAAGTCAGTAGGAGAGCTCAGTAGTTGACACACTCTGACCCCGTGATCGAAGGTTACTATTTAGCACTCGTTCATCGCTTGCACTAAATGGACTCATGCCCTTCGGTTTGACAAAAAGAAACCGTGATCGTGTATTCACCCCCCCCTCTACACCCGACTATCGTCTCCGGACCAACAATTGGTATCAGAGCCTCGGTGTTCTTCTGATCGTCGGTTCTGTACTACTGGTCCTCTCGAACAGATCCTTGAAAACATTTTCAATACACAAGCGTCTCTTCATTCATCCTTATACTCGCTCACATAATGTCTGACATGTCGTATTCGGATGGTGCCGATATTCTCAATAGAGAACTTCACGGTATGGCGCGTGAGAATGGAGGCACACCAATCGGCACGACAAAGATGATGGACGCCCTGAGACAGACCCATCATTCCCATGATTGACGGCGCGTTGCTTCGGCCACCGGGAGGTGTAGGAGCACTGCACCGGTGCTAAGATCCCTAAAGAAAAATCACCTTCACGATCGAAGAGAAAAAGTCGCACAATCTCGACCGAGTTGCGCGAAATGCTATATCGACAACGCCGCTGACTCTCATCTCGGGAGAGTGCAAGACCGCAAAATGGCTAAAGAGCTTTGGGATGCCCTAGGCATGACGAGCCAAGGAACCCCGGCAGATCAAAGAGAACAAGCTCGAATTAGAGCTTCGTAAATTCAAGCCTTTGCAATGGAGCCCAATGAGACCATTGACGAGCTTAGCATCGGATTCACAAATCAAGTCAACATCATCAACGGGTCGGGAAGATGTTCACCAACAAGGAGATGAACACCAAGATCCCGAGAGCGCTACCTCGACGGAGTGGCTTCCTTTTGCTACTTATTTACGTCGCTTCCGATCTTAATGCTCTAACTCCCGATGTTATATTTTTAGAACTAAAAACGGAGGAATTTGAGCATAGTCTACCCCAAAGGTGTTCCAAGTGCTCCACCGACACACGGATCGACCATGCCTTCAAGGCAATAGTCGAAGACCCGGACCCAAACCAGCTTCCTCAAGCAAAGTCTTCCGAGACTTGAGCACTCGACCAGCCTAGCTTTTGATGGCTCTCTAATATCGAGAGAAAAAGAGAGAGTCGAAAGCCGAGGAAATACCACCGAGATTCTCCCTCGGTAAGAAAGAATATCTAAAAAGGGAAGAATCTAAACCTTCTACTAAATGCAGGAATGCAGAGCCCGCCGCTAATCTATCCAAAGACTCAACCGAAAAAGCAAAGCAGTAACATCCACCTGCTCCAATCGTAAGAAGGAGGGACACTACCAAGACGACCGTCCCGAACCTCACCGCTCAACGAGCGTAACGGCAAGCCGAAGAGAAAAATTTGCCCAAAGAAGGCAAGCCTACATAGCCGGAGAGATATCCGATAACTCACTTGAGGAGGATACATTCATGTATTCCTCCGAGGAAAAAGCTCGCATTTATAGCGCTTGAGGTTGGAGAAACGGTTCTCGAAGGAACAGCTTGAATACTTGTCGATGGCCGGAGAAGAGGCCGATATAAATTCCGAACTTAATACAACCTCTTCTTCACACAAAGACACACGACACGTGCTTGGTCATAGATGATCCTCCGGATGTGGTACAAGGATACGACGATCGCTAGAGGAGCGGATTCACCGAGCAGAGAGTTCAAAGAAAAACGATTCGAGAACTTGAACAGTAAAGGCTGAGAATCAGAGACTTTCTTCTGATTGTCAGGTCTCTACTGAGTCAGATAATCTGGTTGCGAGACTCAAGGAAGAGATTGAATCTCTTATGACTAAGTCTCAGCTTCAAGAGACTCAGATCTCAGTTCTGACTAAGGACAATTCTGAGAAAGAGACTGAAATAGCCCAACTCGCCGAAGCTCACGTACGTGCAAAAAGATTATGACTCACTCGGGAGGAGTGACGAGGTCCGGCGAGGACCGATGACCGAACAAGCACCTAGGAGCTAAGGAGAAGCTGAAAAGTATGCTTAGAGCGCAACGGCCAACAGTCCTGAAAGAAGGTCTTGGCTATACTCACGAAGCTTCTACCTCAAAAAGCTCAGAAGTACTGGCTGATAGGTTCGTTAGAGGAAAGGTACAAACTGCTGACACCACACCTCATGCGAAGAATAAGTAGAAAATCGTTGCACCTCAACCGAGCAACAAAAAGCAACTGACCAAAGGTTCCAGCCCCAGGACACCGCGATCAAACTCAGGGGGAACTAAGAAGGTCAGGTGGGCGACAAGCACAAGGAGCCACCGTATGAGCACCCGGCTCAGCATGGCTCGTACTACTATGAGCCCGTGGTCGGGAGGAGCGCAAAAATTCGGAAGAAGTAAGCTCCCGAACCCAAAATCATCGGAAAGTCGAGATCTCCGAGTCCCATGGAGAAGAAAACCGACAAGGTTCAAAAGAAGAAGTCTCGTACTTCTAAGGTTCCGAGGCGCATTTGGGGTTCCGAAATCACCCACTAACATGTAAGGACCCAACCGAACCAAAGGGTACCTAAAAATGCTTCGTTTTGCAGGTGCATAAGGACCCCCCGGATAGTGGACAGCGGTCGCTCGAGACATATGACATACCGTAAGAGCCCGCCGACCAACTACATACAAGAAGATGGTCCTAGAATTGAGCTCGGTGACACTCAAAAGGCTACACAAGGGGATATGGAACGCCGAACATTGGGACCGCTTCGCCTAAGAGTAACATATGTTGAAGGACTTCAACATAATCTCCTTCTCGTCGCACCAATTCGTGACAATCTTAACAGAGTAATCTTTGACGCCGGTTTATGTGATATTGTTGATAAATCTACAGGAAAACAATGTTATCGAGTTCAGCGGAGGAAGAATATATACGTTGCAAATTGGAATACCGCAGCCCGAGGCTTGCTTGCTCGCACAAACGAAATCTAGTGACAAGTCGGGATGTGCTATGGCACAAGAGACTCACCACTTGAACTTCAAGACTATGAACAAGCTCGCCAAGAACTCTAGAGTCGAAGGACTCGCCCAACGAATCGTTCATCAAAGATAGAAATTGTGAAGCATGCTTGAAAGGAAAGCAGACAAAGAAAAGCAATCCACCTATTCCTTCACCTTCCACCGATGGAATCCTTCACCGCTCCACATGGACTTATTCGGCGCCTCCCCAAGGACTATAAGTGGCAAGAAGTATACCCTCGTCGTTATTGATAACTACTCGAGATATACTTGGGTCATCTTCATCGCCAACAAATCTGATGTTCAAACTGAGCTACCCAATCTACCGAAGAAACTCAGTGTGGAAAAGGACATCAAGATTCAAAGAATTCGCTCGCATGCAGGAACGCAATTTCTCAACTTAGTAGTTAAGGAGTACTGCGATAAAGAGGGAATTCAACACGAGACATCAGCTGCTCGCACCCCTCAACAGAACGGACTTGCTGAATGCAAAAATAGAACACTCAAAGAAGCAGCAAGAACGCTCCTAGTAGACTCTGGACTACCCTCAAAGTTCTGGGCTGATGCTACTGACACCGCCTGCTATACTCAGAATGGCTCACTACTTACACAACAACACATGAAGACACCATACAAATTATGGAAAGGGAGAATTCCTTCTATTTCTTATTTTCATATCTTTGGGTCGTCCTTGCTTTATTCACAATAATGGGAAAGATCAGCGAAGATCTTTGATAGCAAATCTGATCAAGGAGTATTCTTAGGATACTCTCGAGTCGAGAAAAGCCTTCAAAGTCTTTAACTATCGAACCCTTTGCGTGGAGGAAAGCCCTCATGTTGTTTTTGATGAGTTTGTTACGAGAACAGGAAAAATACGAAGACAAACACCGAAGATGTCGCCAAAGAAGCTACGGGGATCTCTGACCGACCGATAAAACCGAAAAGATCCAAAGATTGTTGGGATGATAAGTCGACGATGAAGAAATTCGTACTCACCAACAAGCGATGTAGCCGACCGGTTGATTCTACCGAACATAATCAACAACAGTAACAACGGTCGATGAGGAAGCCCCGATGGTAACCGAGACCTCTACTAAGAATATAAACTCGTGGGGAACGATTAATGTTCCCGAGCTAAACGCCCCGAACCCCGGAAACTCGTAGATCCTAACCTTCTTACCGAACTACTACAATCTCGTAACGGTACTACCGAAATGCCTAACACACCTACTAACCGTGCGTAAGTAGTATCAGAAGAAGAAGCCAGACTCAGACGTTCATAGCTTGACGCTCATTCTTCAGATCTCATTATAGGAGATCCGTCAGCAACGATAAGAACTATATCTCGATTGAGTCAAGGAGAAAGCTCACTCTATTCTTGTTTCTTGTCTACCGAAGAACCTCAGTCAATAGAGGATGCACTCAAGGATGCTAACTGGATCATCGCCATGCAAGAAGAGTCAACCGTTCGTCGAAATGAAGTTTGGGAGCTTGTTGACAGACCTAGACATCAGCATGTGATCGGTACTAAGTGGGTCTTCAAAAACAAGCATGATGAAAACAACGTCATCGTCAGAAACAAAGCTCGACTAGTTGCCAAGGGATACATTCAAGCAGAAGGAATCGACTTTGATGAAACTTTCGCTCCGGGGCCGCAAGATTGGAAGCCATTCGTCTTTTTCCTAGCCTATGCAACGCATCAAGGATTCAAAGTATATCGATGGATGTGAAGTCAGCTTTTTTCGAACGGCGTCGAAGGAAGAAGTCTACGTGAACAACCGCCCGGCTTTTAGCAGGGGACATCAGTGTACGGACTTCGAAAAGCTTTGTATGGGTTAAAACAAGCACCCGTGGCTTGGTACGATACCCTATCAGACTTTCTATTTCAGAAAGGTTTTCGAAGGGGACAAGAGATCGCACCCTATTCAACATAAAGTCAGGAGATGATATCCTACTAGTGCAAATCTACGTGGACGACATCATTTTCGGCTGCAGAAACGAGACCATATGCCAGCAATTTGAGAAGATGATGAAAGAGAAATTCGAGATGTCCATGATGGGAGAAAAGAATTTTTTCCTTAGATTTTAAGTGAAGCAATCACCTGAAGGAATCTTCATCAATAAAGCCAAATAGACTTGAGATCTTCTCAAAAGATTCGGCTACGACTCTAGCAAGCCAGTCAAGATCCCCATGAACACAAATTTTAAAATCGATCTAGACAAAGATGGAGCTTCTGTTAACTCTACTGATTATAGAGCTATTATTGGTTCTTTATTATACTTAACAGCTAGCCGACCTGACATAACTTATGTTGTAGGTGTATGTGCAAGATTTCAAGCGGATCCTAAGCGAAGTCATCTAGACTCAGCAAAGAACATTCTGCGCTATTTAAGAGGAACACCTGACGCTGGGTTATGGTATCCTGCTGACGATAATCTTATATTGATAGGTTATTCTGATGCTGATTATGTAGGATGCAGGATAGATCAAAAATCAACTTCCGGAACGTGTCAGTTCCTAGGCAGCAAGCTGATATCTTGGTTTTCAAAGAAACAACATTCAGTAGCAACGTCCACTACTGAAGCTGAGTATATGGCTGCTGGAAGTTGCTATGCCCAGATCCTTTGGCTTCGACAACAACTGAGAGACTATGGTACAAGTCAGGATGAAGTGCCCATCTACTGTGACTCCACAAGTGCTATTGCAATCACTCATAATCCAGTTCTCCATACGAGATGCAAGCACGTGGATATTCGACACCACTTCATCAGAGACCATGTCGAGAAGAAGGATATCGAATGGAGAAAAATCCATACTGACAAGCAAAGGGCGGACATACTGACCAAACCACTAGCTGAGAACGTATTCGTAGAACTATCGCTTGAGCTAAGTCTCATCTGGATCCTACTGAATCATATCAGTAGAATACAACTACTGACAAGTGCCATCAATTGTTATCAAGTGTAGGAACAAGTATGACAGGTCAGATGATCAGTACAGTGATTCAGTCGGGAGAATTATACTGTACACAGTAAGGGGGAACGTGGTCATCAGCACGACAACCATCCTCCTTAACCTTAACTGTAACCAGCTGATCGTAAAAGTTCACCGAAGAGGTTTGCGTAGTATTTTTTACTTAAACTTTCTCGAAGCATGCTCGTATTTATTATATCGGCCGCTTGCACTCGTAGTTAATGAGGCATTTATTTCCCGCCTTAATCTTTAAGGATGAGTCAGCAGGAAAACGTTCTTATTCAAAGTAACTCGTCTTTAATGCTGCCTGCAGCGCATTTAATGCATGTCTTCTCACTTACCTTTATTACGCATCATCCTACGTGGGTCTATGGTAGAGGCAACTAAGTACTCATTCCTTTTATAACATCTAATCCGAGCCGTCGATAAAAATGATAGATTAAAACCCAACCGTCCGATCTAAACGGCTAATCACGCATATCTTACAAAATCTTTCATCTTCTACCATTTCCTCACTTTTCACCATTTCGATCTTAGAGCTTTCCCTCGCCGATTCGGCTTTTCTCCCCAAAATCATAAACTCGCTTTGCATCCGCATAGTTCAAGCTCTAAATATTATGGTAATGTATTTAATCGTGCTTAAAACTCTACTAACTTACTCTATTTTCAAGTGCTAACGAGTTTTGATGCGAGATTTCCATGGCGACGATATGCACCCCCGCGAACATCGAAGAAATCATCCTCTCGCGCATATAGTTCGAACCCACCCATGGCCTTCCCAAGCAAGTGGATATTCCTTATATGGAGGAGGTTTTTGATGCTCCGGAAGAATCGGGCCTGGACGCTCTTGTTACAAGGCAACCGAGAGCCTATCTTCCCAGGCAAGTAGCAGAAGTCTACTACAACTGGAGGACCTTAGAGACTGGAGCAGAAATCTCCAGTTTCGCTTTCATGAAAGAGATCGATTCCTTCTCATGGGACGCCAGTGTTCACGAGTTCAACATTCGAGATGCACTCGAACTGGCTTTCAATCTGACAGACGAAGGAATTTCTCCGATTTGATATAAGGAGAAGGAGATTAATTCTTATGTTCAGAAGTTCTGCGGTAGGAAGGACATAGCCTTCAAGACCACTCGTGCTAAGAATTTGTTGCTACGAGATACCGCGCGCTCGCTTATATCGTTTCTCATATCTTAACGAGCTCGGCCGGATCATATGATCAGCTTTCTAAGCCGAAAATCCAGCTGATGATGATTATTGACGATAGAGTCCGCGTCAATTGGACGGACTACTACTTAGCCGAGCTGAGGGCTCAGGCTCGAAGTTTACCGCTCTACCCACCGGGAGAGAGGAAGCTCGCCAATGTGGGTAAACTTTTGTTTGGGACGAAGATGTCCATCATGATCGAGCAGAGTCTCGAGGAGCTCAGCCTTTTGCGACTCCAAGTACTTCGACAAAGAAGCTCATCAAGTTTAAAACTAGAGCCGTCGCGAGAAGTCGGGCCGGGCGAGGGCCGCCCGAGCCGAAGAAGGTCGTATCGGACCCGCCCCCTCGCGGCCGACCCGCCCGAAAAGGAAGAGGTCGACAAAGACCGGACCTTCCGAGGTCCCAGTGGAACAAGCTAAACCAGCCTCTCCCCCGCCTCCTCAGAAGAACAAATTCTTAACTCCGACACCGGCATGAGGGTGCCACGTTGAAGGACAAAGTCCAAGTCATCGGCTACGAGGAAACTCAGTCGGACATTCGGAACCGACTAAGGAGATATCCTCCCGAGTGGACTACCTTCCACTCCACTCGTCTCCGTGCTACACTGAAGTCCATGATCGGATTCCGAAATCGCCGAGCACTCAAACCTAGTGAGGATAGCCATAAGGGCTAGGGATACGCATGCTACCGAGGTTCCTAAGTTGGGACATTCTCGAGGACATGATCAAATCTCGCTCGCCTCTATCCCTACTCGCCGAAGAGCAAGATTTCGCATCAACCATTGGTTTTGGGGAACTAGCCGACCTTGCCTACTTCGAGGACCCGAGGGCCGCGATGCTATACCTTCTCGCCCGCGCGCACCTCGGTCCTCGGCGACAACCCTTCGCCTCCATCTTATCCCGACAACGATGATGACAAAGGATGATGATGAGATGGATCGTGCACCACCCAAGGATGCGGAATTGGGAGGTTCTCGCTGAGGGTTCTACTCCCCACGAAAAGGGCCAATCACTACCACCGCTACATCCGGTGAAGCCCAGAAGTTGCCCTCGAAGCCAAGTCGAGCGCAACAACTCGCATCATCTAAGTAGAGGCTCGGAACCAGTTCTTATCGACTACAACCTATAGGTTCCGTGTCCTCCAAGTCGGTAAATAGGGCTATCAGGCGCTAAAGTGAAAAGAACCGTCTTCTCTCGAAAGACGTTCACATTAAGTGGGCTCAATACACAAAAGCTCAGACGGAGAGCATCAACCGACTTGCAGAAGGGGTCGAAAAAGTCTCTAACGCTCCTACTCAATAGATTAATATTCAGGAGATAGTTGAGACAGCCCTCACAGCTCAGAAGGCGGATTTAGCCGCCCAAAGTCAGCAGCTCTTGATCACTCAGCAGAATATCCTCGCTGAGCAGCTGACTAAGGGGCTAGCGGCGGTCCAAGCCACAATGGATGAGAGGAATAAAGTTGCCACCTCCAGCCTCCAATCCGCCATTACTCGGCAGTCGCGGCACTTAAACTCATCCGTAAGGAGATCACGGACTCCCACGATCAATCTCTCGTTGAAACTCTGACAGGAGTCAGCCGTATAACTCAGATTATTCAGAGAAGATCAGGAGCACGACTGGGATAAATACTATGATCTGGTCAAGGACTTCGAAGCCACTGCCACTCAAATCAAAGACCTCGTCCACAACTTGGAGAAAGACGTTAAAGCCATCCGCACTCACCTCTCCCAGGCTAATGATGCCAAAAAGGGGGAAGGAGAAGTTAAGATTGAAGATCTTGAGGCGGAACAGGCTGAGGTCCAGAAGAGCCCAGAAGTCCAAGAAATTAATAAGGGGGAAGGTACTTCTACTCAGGGGGAAGGAACCAACACTGTACCTCAAGCAGAAGGTTCAGCCACCCAGGCTGGACCCAGTTCAGCTGTGCTCCTCCTGGAGTATGCCCCACTCCCCCAATCGACTGTGACTGAGCCAGAACCTATCTCATCCGTTTAGCACATCGAGGAAATTGCTCAATTTCTTGATGAACAAGAAGAAGAAGAAGAGCCACAACAACTGCCACCGCAAAGGCCGGGGAAGGAGATTACTACTGAAGCCACTCCATCTTCCCCGACGCCTAAATTCAAAACCAAGGCGGAGCAGAAGCCTATGATCCGAGAGTTGCTTCAACAATGCAAGACAAGCTGGATCATGAGCATCAGATGGAAGAAGTAAAGAAAGGCAAGGAGCCTAAGAAATTGATGGGCAGAATTGCCAAACGCAAGGCTAAGCAACTGGTGGACGAATAGAAAAAGAAAGCTCAAGAGGAGCTATCCAAAGCCCCCACCACTGCAGTCCAGCCGATAGCTCAGGGTCACTACACGCCTTATCTTACATCCGAGAAAGAGGCTGAGGACAAAGCCACCTGGGAGGCAACGCTGAAGGGAATAAGTCTCCAGAGAGGAGATGCAAGGACGGCGGCCCTGGAGAGAAGAAGAGATTAGCCGACTTGGCTAAAATGATTAGCCTATCTCGAAGCCGCCATGATCCAAGGGAAGCGAATTCCACGAGGTTCCAAGTTCGGGAGGGCACCTTATATCAAGAAGGACCCTATCCCTCATGTGGACAAGTGGGTGCTAGCCAAGCTTAATGAGCAGTGGGAGGAACTTAAAGAAGATTTTATCAAGGGATACTATGTGTGGGGTATCTATTCTACCGACGCATCACCGACCAACTCTTTGATGAGCTTATTTGTCGATTTGATATGGAACTCGAGATCGGCTTCGTCGATCATGGAAAGAGAGAAGATACCTTTCAAAGCTCCAGTGTTCGAAGAATCCCTCCTCCCCGACTACTCGCGGCATGCCGAGCACAAAAGAGATTGAGAGAGAAGTCGAAGAAGCCGCTTATCACCTCTCGCCTAAACTTTGACCATCCCGGTGATCACGAGGAAATCCAAGTCCCGAGAGCCGTAATCTACAAGTATTATTACCTCGGACCTCCGGGCCGATAAGTCCGAAGACTTCAAGAAGCGTACTCGAGAGATTCGGACGTCGAAGAGTGATCTTGCCTTCCTTGTCTTCCTTTTGTAAGAGTGATAGAAACTTGTACTCTCTTGATCATATTTATAACAGTTTCTATTGCTTGCCGACAACTACTCATTGTCTCATGGCTTTTGTTTGTGTTTTTCACAACCGATCACTAAGTGATCTCGACACACACTCACATAACCGTTTCTCTGATTTTTCCTATCTCTCGCCTACTGACTTGATGTTTAATTGATCACCTTGATTGTATTTTCAGATATTTTAGGGGGATATTATTGTCAGTAGATTAGCTTTCCTTTCCTTATTGTTTTAGAGTGGAGGTTTTGGCATCATCAATTAGGGGGAAATTGTTGGGTTATGAGTCGTAGATGGTACTCAATGCCTCAGTGGTTAAAAGAATATTGGGGAAATCATAGTAGTACTATGGAATTGAAGATCCCAAAACCCAGTGATATCGAGTAGTGCGGTGTGTCGATAGGATTAGATGATGTATAGGTTAGACTTGTTTTATTTAGATTATCATTTTGTCTAAGTCCTGTACGGGGTAAACTGTTGGACTGATCTTCTGACGAAGTTACTCTCCAGAACCCCACGTCATCAATGTAAGAGCTTGCGTTCTTCGGCCCAGCCGGATCTTCACCTCGGTAGGGAGACGGACCCATCGCCGATAAGATATCAGCGAGAAGAGCATAATGCAAAGCTCGGTACCTTCGCAGCCATCGCCGACCCACTGTGAGCCTTATCGCCTTGTCGCCCGACTCTAACCAAAAAGACAGAGATCGTCTTGAGTCTATCGTATCCGACGAAAGCGACCACGTCGTAAACATCTTTTCGAAGTTCGCCAGAAGATCATATGAGGATGTGGAATAGTCAACTCTATCTTTGACACATTCTCACCTACCACAAACGTCGACCAATGAGACGCCGACAATGCTTTGACTCCGGCCCGACCAACTAAAAGCTCGCTCTCATGTGCAAGCATTAACCGCCTCGCTGCAACAATTCGAATTTATGGCCGTTTTCTTTGGAAGCTTGTGACACGTGGCATCGTCTTCTCCAACGGATATATGCCTTGCTCACAACTATAAATAGAGAAGAAATCCGAGCTCCACGCACGGGACTCATAAGGGAAAAAGCTCAAGCTCAAGAACACTTTAGTGAACTCAACGCATTATACAAATGAAGAACTTGCTTTCATAGAATATTTGTAGTTCTTCTCTCTAGAGTATTTATATCCATTTCTTCTCTAGACTAAGCTCATTGCCGTATTTATAGCTTAGATTTCGAAGGAGTTCACTTTTTAGTGAATTGTTCTTATTGTAAGAACTCCTTCTTAGTTGGAGATTATCCTTTCCCTTTCGAACTTAGGTTTGAATTGTAAAGTCGCTAAGGACTATAACTTAGAATGGTCTCCGTCCAAATGCACGATTCCTTTGCCGAGGCTTGCTCGTGAATAATCAACAAGTTCTCCCGCCAAGTCGGGGCCGTGGACGTAGGATCTTGCGTATCCGAACCACGTTATATCGCTTGTGTTATTTGCATGTTTTATTGCATATCATACAAACCGCTCAAAATCATATGTTTGCATAAAACGTATTTTAAAAGCGCCATGCCCAAAAGAATTTATCTTGCGAAAACACGTTTTCAACCGAGACGAATCTCCGGGCCCTACACACTTATCCGCACAACGCCTCCGGACCGGAAGTTTCAACGGCCCGACTAAAGTTAGTAGGAGAGCTCGCAGGCCGACACACTCGACCCCGTGATCGAAGGTTACTATTTGGCACCGTTCATCGGTTGCATTAAAGACTTCACTGCCCTCCTTCGGTTTGAGAAAAAGAAACCGTGATCGTGTCTTTTCACCCCCTCTACACCCACTATCGTCTCCGGACCAACACCTGGCCTATGCAACACATCAAAGATTCAAAGTGTATCAGATGGATGTAAAGTCAGCGTTTTTAAACGGCCTATTGAAGGAAGAAGTCTATGTAGAACAACCGCCTGGCTTTCAGCAGGGACATCAGGTTTATAGACTCAGAAAAGCTGTGTATGGGTTAAAACAAGCACCCAGGGCTTGGTATGATACCCTATCAGACTTTCTTCTTCAGAAAGGTTTTCAGAAGGGGATAGTAGATCGCACTCTGTTCAGCATTAAGTCAGCCGATGACATTCTACTAGTGCAGATTTATGTGAACGACATCATTTTCGGTTGCAAAAATGTGACTATATGTCAAGAATTCGAGAAAATGATGAAGGAGAAGTTCGAGATGTCTATGATGGGAGAGATGAACTACTTCCTCGGTTTTCAAGTAAAACAATCACCTGAAGGAATATTCATCAGCCAAGCCGAGTACACTCGAGTCCTCCTGAAGAGATTTGGCTGCGACTCAAGCAAGCCAGTCAAGATCCCCATGAATACAAATTTTAAAATCGATCTGGACAAAGAGGGAGCTTCTGTTAACTCTACTGATTATAGAGCTATTATTGTTTCTTTATTATATTTAATAGCAAGCAGACCTAACATAACTTATGTTGCAGGTATATGTGCAAGATTTCAGGCGAATCCGAAGTGAAGTCATCTAGATTCGACGAAAGAAGATTCCGTGATACCCGAAGGGAACACCGACTCACGGGTTATGTTATCGTGTTGATGATAATTTTTTATAACTAGATATTCCGATGTTGATTATGCAGGATGCAGGATAGATCGAAAGTCAACTTCAGGAATATGTCAGTTCCTAGGCAGTAAGCTGATATCATGCTTTTCAAAGAAATAGCATTCAGTAGCAACGTCCACTACTGAGGCCGAGTAGATGGCTACCGGAAGTTGCGCGTGCGCAAATCCTCCAGCTTCGACAACAACTTCGTGATTATTGTATCACTTCAAGATGAAGTTCCCATCTACTGCGACTCCACCTCGTGCAATTGCAATAACTCAAACCCAGTTCTCCATACGAGGTGCACATGGACATTCGACACCACTTCATCCGAGATTATGTCGAAAGAAGGATATCGGGATGGAGAAAATCCATCTCGATAGGCAAAAGGCGCACATATCGACCAAGCCGGCCGGTGAGAAGCAATTTAGAGAACTCTCAATCATGTTAGGTCTATTTGATCCTACTGACTCGAATCAGTAAGAATATCCAGTAAGACAAGTCAGTAAGTCAAAATTTAGTACTTGATTCAGTAGGGTGAATCATACAGTACATACTAAGGGGGAACGTGATCACTTTAGTATCACGAAGATTCTCCCGATTTGCATATGGTAAACAGTTGACCACGGAGTTCGGTCAAGAGGTTTACGTATTATGTTCTGTATTTCACTCAGTGGCATGTATGCATTTATTAGTCCAGTAGCTTGCATTCAGTGGCATGAAACGCATTTATTTTCCGCCATAAATTCTTAAGGATATACTCAGCAGAAACCGTTTTCATTTAAAGTACGTTATCTTAAGAATTAACTTCAGCGCATTTAATGCATGTCATCTCACCTTACTCTATCTATGCAAATCTAGGTTTAGATTAGAGGTGGCTTAGTAATCATTTCGTTTATAATATTAAATCCTGACCGTCCGAAAAAAGCGAGATTTAATCCTGATCACCAGATCTAAAAACCTTTGATATTCAAATCTTATAAAATCTCTCTCTTTCCCGTCTAAACTCACTTTCCGCTATTATCGACTAAGAGAGATTCATTTTATACCCCTCAACCGCACTTATTCTCTCAAGCACTCTTTAACTCGGTAATTGTTTTCTTCATAAATCGTAACTAACTTACTCTATTTTCAAGTGTTAATATTTCTTTTGCAGATTTCGTTGAAAAATAGTGTCTCACTCTAGCATCGTTCAGACTCCTGCCAACATTGACGACATCACTTAGAGCAGGGTTCTGTTTGAACTCACCATGGAGTTCCATCTTGTAGAACTGCCATTTCGGGAGGCGGTTTTCTCCGCCCTTGAAGCATCGGGACCGAAGACGCTTTTGAGGAAGCATCCCCGCTCTTGCCTTCCATGACGGTGGTGGAATTCTACTTAATATGCGTCCGGTAGAGGGATACTAATGCTTTGAAGTCACTGTTGTGAGATATATGAAGGAGGTTTCCCCTCGAGACATGGGAGGAGAGTCATGCCGATATCAACATTCTTGAAGGGCTAAAAGTTGTATTTGATCTTCCCGACAACGACATCTCCCCCATTGGCTACAAAGACGCAGAGCTCAACTCCTATACCGGCGTTTACCAGGAAGGGATGACGTTTCCTTCAATGATGCGTTTCGAAGAGCCGGCTTTGCCGGAGTACGAGAGAATGCGGCGTGCGTCGTGATTCACATACTCACGGCGTTGTTGGATCATTCGACCGGCTTTCTAAACCTAGACTCCAACTTATGATGGCGATTATGGATGGAGTCAAGGTTAACGAGGCTCGGTTCTTCCTATCCGAACCGAAAGCTCGGTCGCGTAAGTTTGTTGCCACGGTACGCGGAGAGAGGAGACTAATTAGTGTGGGCAAACTTCTATACGGGATAAAGGTTTCAGCGCCTGATCAAGCTTCAATGACATCTCATGCATCGTTTGGCGACATGAAGTATTTTGACAAGAAATAGATTAAGTTCGAGTCAAAATTAGGCTGGCGAAAAGTCCATCGGTCGTGGAGCCGAACTTAAAAGGTCTTCTACTAATCGCGCTCCACGTACCCGAACAGCCCAAGAAAAGAAACGACCAAGTCGGGGCTTCTAAGGTCGTCTCTCCACCTCCCCCTCAGGGGAAGACTTACTCAACGCGGACGTAGGCATTGAAGGTGCCACTTTGTAAGACAAGGTCCGGCGAGTAAGTGCCGAGGAAACTTCAATTGGAAGATGAAGAAGAACCGATTCTTGAAGTCTCTTCGGAACTACCATCTACAATTCGGCAGACCGGGACTCGAGTGGCAAGCCGAGGTCACCTGAACAGATCCATGAGATTGCTCGGCATCGGGATCCGGTAGATGCAGCTATCGAGGCAAGGACTCAAATCTTTGTTGAGGTTCCTTAAGCTGGGACATTCTCACCGACCTTGTTCGGCAAAGATTCTCGTTGATTCCCTTTTGGCATAGGAGCAAGCACATTCGATGCCCGTGATTGGGTTTGGGAACCCGCGGACATCGCTTCTTTTGAGGACTTAAGGTCCGCCATGCTCTACCTTACGGAGCTTAAGTCCTCCTCCTCTCCCGCCGAGGACCTTCGCCATCGGATCACCGGGATGAAGGTGATGATTCGATTCCCAAGGATGCGAGAGAAGGGAGACTCTATTGAGGACAAGACTCCCCGGCGAGAAGGGCAACTCACCACCACCTCCTCCAGAATCAGGTGTTGTCCCTGTTGCGTCCTCTTCAAGACAGCAACAACTCGCCGCCTCTGAGCAGCGGATCGGTACCTCTTCTTATCAGATTAAACCCATCGGTACTGTATCTTCGAGGTCCGTCAACCGAGCGATAAAGAAGCAAGGAGACAAGAATCGTCGCCTAGCTAAGGATGTGCACCGAAATGATTACGTGGCACTAAGGCTCGGACAGGAGCGTGTTGACAACCTCACCGGCGAAGTCAAGAAGATCTCATAAGCTACTCCTCCCAATTTCAAAGAGATCATCGAGACCTGCGTTGGCCGCTCAAAAGATGGACTTGGTTGCTCATTGCGCCAGCGTTGCTAGAAGCTCAACGGCTGTAGCAACCGGCCGCAAAGACCGGCCAATGTTCAGACTATTATGGATGAAAGGAACAGATTTGCCAGCTCCAGTGTTACAAAAGCACTCAAAACTCAAGCGGCAGCTCTGAAGATCATCCAGCAAGAGATGAAGGACTCTCTCGACGTATCACTCCTGCAGCAGAGAAATCAAACAGATGCCCAGATCAAACAGATTAAGAAAGATCAGGAGGATGAATGGGTACATTACTGTGATGCGGTCGGAGACTTCAACACTACTTTCGAGCAAATAAAGACATCTGTGTACACCCTCCAGCAAGACATAGCAGCGATCAAATCCTTACTGACCTCGGCAGATGATGACAAAAAAGGGGAAGGTAATGGGAAGGAAGTGTCAAGGAGTCGGCAGAGAAGAAAGGGGAAGAGTCCAAGGGGAAGGTTCATCACATGTTTGAAACCGGTTCTCTCCCCCCTCCCCTTTGTTACAAGAAGAGGCTCGGCCCAAAGCCTCATTGAAGGGCCGAGCGAGCCGCGGTGACGGTCGGGTGGCCGGGAGGATCAGGAGAAGGATCCTCAACCGAGGCACACATTGAGGATATAGCCAAGTTCGTCGAGGGTTTAGAAGACGACGAAGAACCTCAGCCGCCGAAGAGGCCTGGCAAGGAGATTGCTACGAGAGCACTCCTACTCCCCCTTTGTCGCCCGACATTTAAAAGCGAGAGAGAGCAAGAGGCGCACGATGAACTTGTGGCTCGGTAGGCTGCAAGCTCGGCCCGGATCATGAAGCCCGAATGGAGGAAGAGGCTCTGCCGAGGAAAAAGTCTAAGGTTCCAAAGGCAAGGGCGTCAAGGAGACAAGCTCAACCGATCATGGCTCGGCGAGGCAATCGGCCAAGAAACCGGCTTTCCGAGCCTACGAAGACTCCGATACTGACAACCTCCCTCTTGCTCAAAGGCTGAAGAAACTTCCTAAGCTAACAGCAGAGCAAGAAGCTGAGGATAAATCCACCTGGGACGCAGAAGAGAAGGGCCTCAACCTCAGGACAAAGGACAAGTGAGCAACTCTTAGTAGTTGCGTTGAAACTGACGTCAGTAGTTCGTGTACTTAGGACAATATTGTAATATTCGTTATTGGGGGAAATTGTAGTGATGTTGAATTACATCGCTATAGAATTGAAGATCCCAAAATCTGTCCTGAACCCGATGTGTATTTGAACCTTGATGATGTAATAGGCTAGACTTGTTCTTATCATTATTGATTATTTTGTCTAGTCCTTAAGGGGCGTTGTTGCACCTTGAACTTCGCAGAGAAGTTAAATTCCAAAACCCTAAGTCATCGGTTCGTAGAGCTCAATAGTTTTCAGAGTCATCAACTGATTATATAAAATATAATTGAAAAGGTTTTTCTTCCCTAATTTGGATGGAATATTGGATGATAAGCTTAGGCTAGAAGGTAAGTGGGCGTAATAATAAACATTCGGAGTGTGTCTATTTATGTTAATATATAGATCGGGGGCAAATCAAATATTTTAAATAAGTTGGAGGTGATTTTGCTTCTTTGTTTTTCTATTAATTATTAAAATAAAATTAAAACATTAATTTACATGGTTAATAAAGAATTTAAAATTTTCCCCATAATAAAATTAATTCGATATCCTAATTAAGATTAAATACACAAAAACTTGTGTGCATCCGGATGCTGATGCACTCTCATCCGGTTGGACCAAGATCCACACTCAAATACTGACCCGGATTCGCAATCCAGTGCAGTTAAAAAATAAAATCTCTGCCTAATGACATTACTGACGGGAGTGTCATTTGTTTTGAATAAAAGTGTCATTTTTTGAGTCTCATTTCTTTCAAACAAAAGTGCCATTTTGTTTTAAATACCTGCTACCACCACTGATGGAAGTGTTATTGTTTGCACGAAAGTGACATTTGTTGATTATCATTTGTTTCACATTTATTGAACATCAATTGTTTCTTTTTTTTTTAAGTGTCATTTGTTTTGGAAAAAAAATGTCAGTTATTTTAAACAAAAGTATCATTTAAAAATTATACGAATAGATTACCGGACTGCAAAATCAAATGTGTTCAGCACTTTGCCAAAATCAACATATTCATTCTTACATAATTTTACTAGTTCATCTTGACTCTAGAAATCATCAAATACGTTTTATTATGAGAATTCTATTGGAAATGAATCAGTGATACCAAAGAATAACATAAATCAGTACTCACTACACATAAGCAAGCCAACTCAATCAAAATTTCTACATCAAAAAATACCATCAATTACAAAACCAAGTCTACAATCCATAACGAAGGACTTAATGGTCAATGCAAATTAACAATTCCAATTTCAACACAATGACACAAATCAATACAATCGAAATGAGAAAAACAAATATCCAATTATCGTGCTGGACTTGAGCTTCTTCTCCTTATCAACATCTGTCGAAATTGCTACAACGGTACTTCATCGGCGGCGAACTAGCAATTTTCGCAAAAGGCTTAATCATCCAACGAAACTGCTGCAACGGAAGCAACCTAAGAGGCTGATTCTAGAGAGAGAAGGAAGACAGAGATTGAGCAAAGGTAGGGATATGAGTCGGTGGTCTTGTAGATCGATACTAGGGGGTACTTAGAGCTTGACTTAGTAGTTGTGTTTGAACGAAGTCGGTAGTTCTTGTACTTAGGACGATATTGTAATATTTGTTATTGGGGGAAATTGTAGTGATGCTGAATTGTATTACTATAGAATTGAAAATTCCAAAACCTGTCCTGAACCATATGTGTGTTTGAACCTTGATGATGTAATAGGCTAGACTTATTCTTATCGTCATATATTATTTTGTCTAAGTCATGTATAGGGTATTGTTGGGCTGAACTTCAATAGAGAAGTTAAATTCCGGAACCCCAAGTCATCGGTAGAGCTCAATAGTCTTTAGAGTCATCGGTGACGAGTTCTCGATAGAAGATTCCCTTTAGCAGATTTTGGAAGAAGACTCAGTATGATCCTTGATCTACTGAATGTGTGATGAGCTCCTGTCTTCAGAGTCACCAGCTGACAGTTCTCAGTAGAAGATCCTTATCAGCCGACTCATATGAAGAATTAGTATGATCTGCCCAGATCTACTGAATGCGTGTAACTCAGTTGCAAGTCCAGACAAGGAAAAACGACTGCCCAACTCTTGATGATCGAATGTCAGTAGAGATTATTCAGTATACGAGGTTCAGAGAGTCAACTTAGATGGAAGACTGATGTCTGACAAGTCTCACCCACCGCAAACCTCGACCAATGAGAAGTAAACAAAGCTTACCTACCTTGACATTAAAGCTGCTCTTATATACAGAAAGCCAACCACTTTGCGGCGCATTTCGAAATTATATGGCCGTTTTCCTTGGAAGTTTGTGACACGTGGCATCGTCCTCTCCAACGGATACATGCATGGGTCACGACTATAAATAGAGAAGAGTCTTCAAGCTCAACGCACGGGACAAAAAGGGAACACAAGCTTACAAGCATACAACTTTCTAGCGCACGTAAAACCAATCCAGTGAAGAACTTGCTTAGTTGAAAATCCTTAGTTCTTCTCTCTAGAGATTCTTTAGTTCTCCCTTCTCTATCTAACCTCCATTGTTATATCTTTAGCATAGAACCTTCGAAGGAGTTCACTTTCTGTGAATTGTTCTTATTGTAAGAACTCCTTCATTGTTGGAAATCACCCCCTCCCCTTCAAACTTCGGTTTGATTTGTAAAAGTCGTTAAGGACTATAACTTAGAACGGTCTGTCCAACGTACAGATTCCTTGCTGAGGCTTGCTCATATTAATCAATAAGAACTCCTTGCTCGTAGGACCGTGGACGTAGGATCATGCTTATCCGAACCACGTTAAAAATTACTTGTGTTGTTCTTGTTTTATTGCATTGTGCTCAAATCTATTTAAAAAAATCATCATTTGCATAAAACGAACTTAAAAAGTGCACTAGCCAAAACGATTTTGGTTTGCATAAACACGTTTTCAAAGAGACGAAGTCTATCGGGCCCCACACTTATCCGCACAATATTCTTCAATTGAAATCCTCATACTGACTCAAGTCAGTAGAACGGATTCAACTGCTGAATCACTCTGACCCGTGATCTCGAAGGTTTATATCCGGCATTGTTCATTCGGTAGCAAAACTTCGGCTCAACCGACCTTCGCGTTTGAGGAAAAACTTGCAATTAGGTGTATCTTCCCCCCCCCCTTTCTACACGATACTCGTCTCCTGACCAACAAGCATAATAGAGGAATGAATCGAGGGGAAAAGTAGAGAAATTATTATCGAAAAAGGCAAAGAGGGACTAAGGAAGTATGAATGGAGAAGGAGAGAAATTATTGTAGGAGCAGACAAAAGAGAGGGGGCAGTGGGAGAGTATGCGAGAATGTTTAGGATTAGGTTATTTTATATATATGAATCCGGATGCACCGTTATCCACATCCGGATGCACTCAAAATCACCTCATTAAAATATATTTTATTGGAAAATTATCGAAGTAAATTCGTTTGAGATATAGACTTTGCGCAATCATCGAACTCTATCGTAGCTACATTTTGGTGGGGTCTAGAATAATTCCTCCACTATTTCTAATTTTTTATTACATCAATTAAAAGACGCGCCTTATTGTCTACCTCTTCGTATTGCTATATAATTTTATTTGAAAATCAATATTCAATAAACAATTGTGATGTTCTTTAGTAACGAGACGCTCATCCCCGGAGTTGAAATAGTAGTAAAGTATTAACATCATGATATATGTTACAAAATCGAATATAGTTAAGATTGTTGTAGTTGAGAACCAACATTGCCCGAAACAAACGACATGGAAAAATTAAAATATACCAACCTGAACCGTGTAATCGTATACGACCCCGACAAAAGCATATTGTTTTCCATACAATTAGTTTTTCAAGATTTTGAACCTTAACAATTAAGTGTGCAGATTAACTATGTTAGCAGAAAGAATTATTAAAGGAATAATAGTACAGAAATCAGAAGAATTCAAAGACAAATTAATATCCTCGAAAATCAGCTATTGTCTTCTTTGTTTTGCTACATGCGCACTTTTCGATGAAACCCATTTGTTTTTTGTTTCTTTACTTTTGCTTTAATTAGTAGTAGTAGTAGTACGTAGTACGTAGTTTAGTTCTGTATCTGCTGTAAGCTCTTCAACAATCAACATAGTATTTCACTGCATTTAAAAACTCCAAAAATACAAGATTAGTTGCTTATATAGTATAAATACTTTTAGCGCTTTTACTCAAAGTTAGAAAAAATATTTTAAAACAAAGTACGGGTTTATATATCAAAATGAAAAAAAAACATATATATTTTTAATGTGTTCGAGAAAAAAAAAATATATTTTTAATATGTTCGAGAATATTTGTACTTTAAATACTAAAAACATCTTAATTGATTCTTCTAAATTTAAGTAGTTTAGTTATTTTAGTTTGAAAACACTTTACAATATAATAGGTTTCGCAAATACTACAAATTGCTTATACGTTAAAAGGCAAATAATCGCTAAAAAAAAAGTTGCAAACACTCTGTAAATTTAAAAATCAACAAATAAATCTTATTTTTCAACGCAATATGTACAATTTTTGAAGTATTGCAGGGTAAATAGAAAAATTATATATTTGAAAATTGAAAGATCATAAAATATTCTGAAGTGAGCAATTAAAAAAATTAAGAATACAAAACAATAATAGACACTAAAAAATTAATGCTGAAGAAGTCCAAAACTCATAATATATAGTAAATATTAATTACCAACAAAACCTGAATTTAATTAGTCTACAAGTGTTCATTTAATCTAAACAAACCAAGCGAAATTTCGAATCTCTTCCAATACTTTAAATAAAATTACAGTCCTCGTCTTTTGAAGTATACTGATTTACTGTACTTTTAGACGTAAACAAGTTATTTCTAGGTATTGATTTGTACACATCCTTTTCATAATTTTAAATCTAATTATAACAAATTTGAAGTTTTGTGAATACAACCAACGACATTGCAGATCGAATCAGTAATATATAATTAGTTAATTTAAACAATAGAGTTTTTGAGTTGCTGCAAATTTAAGTGAATGAAGGAGATATGATTATATACACGTAGAAAATGTTTAAATTATTCACTACGAGAGTGTAGTGGTGGATTCCTTTTCTTTGGTCATTTTTCACCATTTAATATTTAATGAAAGAATGCTTCTTTTGATATTCTTCAACCGCTGCTCCTCCACAATGGAGATATCTGTCCTCTATGTTTGCTCGAATCGGAAAAAAGTTGAAAAGTTACATCCCAATCATACTCACAATCTTGGAATCGGTAAACAAATGCCCATCTATTTACACCACTACAAAAGAAAATAAACCAAAAAAAAAACATATACTATGCTGACACAGTGGCCCACACTCACAGGACCAGACATTTTCTGTGCTGTGTTGTGTTAGCTTCAACAATTGACTACACTCTTTTATTGGCTCTATATAAATTCTCCAACAAAGAATAGGATTCTTCCTCCCTATTCCTTTCTCCCTTCCTTAATTTTCAAGAATTGGAGACCAAAAGAGATTGGGTGCAACATGGCTCTAAGCATTCCGTTTCATCTATTTCTCCTACTTCACTTAATAGCACCCATATATGCTATCTTAGAAGGTAAAGATTTGTTTTTTTATAAGCATTTATCTTGCAGTTTCAATATTAGGCTTTATTGTTGTTGTTGTTTTTGATGAAAGGGGATGCTCTTTATGCGTTGAGGGAGGGCCGTTGATGACCCTGAAAATGTACTGCAAAGCTGGGATCCAACCCTGGTGGACCCCTGCACTTGGTTTCATGTTACTTGTGATGCTGATAATAGAGTTACTAGGCTGTAAGTAATTACTCTCCCTTTTGATTTTTATTTTTTTTTTAAAAAATGCTTGAATTCTGTTGGCAGTGATCTTGGAAATGCAAAGCTGTCTGGGAAGCTTGTTCCTGAGTTGGGGAAACTTGAGCGTCTTCAATATCTGTGAGTGTTAAAACATTATTTCCTTTTTTAGTCTTGCTTATTTATTATGTATGTGGATATATAGACTATATTGTTAAGGGGGCTGATGAACAATTTAAGAAACTAGGAAGATCAAACATCTCATAAAATCTAGCAAGTAGTCTAATTAATGCACTGGTATAGTATTCAAATGTGATAGGTATGAGGTTTAATTGTGCAGGGAAGTGTACATGAACAACTTAATGGGACCGATTCCACCTCAACTCGGACGATTGAAGAATCTAGTGAGCCTGGATTTTTACTGTAACAATCTCACTGGATCCATCCCTCCTTCCTTGTCCAATCTTTCCAATCTCAAGTTCTTGTAAGTTTCACTACAATTCTTTCTTATGCTATGATCGTTGTTTCTGCTTCGAAACTTACGAAGCATCGGTGTGTTATAATCATTAGGCGGCTGAATGGCAATAGACTCACAGGGAGGATACCAAGGGAGCTCACCAAGCTCGGAAACCTCAAGATTTTGTAAGGATATATATATATATATTTTAAGACAAGCCCTTTAGTTTTCATGGATAGATGGATTGAGAGTTGCTTGTGTTGTTTTGCAAATTGCAGTGATGTATCGAATAATGATTTGTGTGGTACAATTCCTACGTCTGGTTCCTTCTCTAAACTCACGGAAGAAAGGTGCAAGAAGTTTATGATGCTGCATTTTGTAGTTTTGTGTTGTTTAAAGAGTAAAGGTGATTTTTGTGTTTTGTGGTTTTCTTCTTGCAGTTTTGCGAATAATTCAAGATTAGAAGGGCCTGAGCTGATGGGGTTCGTGAGATACGACGTGGGAGGTTGCTGATGCATTATGTATCCATGTAGTAAAAGTGTTGGTTAAGTTGTTACGAGTATGAGTAATTTGTTAGAAATTGGCGCAACAATTGGGCCTTAAATATCTTGTTTTAAGGTCCTCTCACCGCTTCTTACTTCATTCAAATGTACGATTCCTGAGCATTATCTTATAAATCAAGAAAAGAATGAAATATTCTTTAGTTACGTGATAGTATAATAAATAGTAGGTTGAGTTACTTGTCTTAGAATATTCAATAGCACATACAGATATTGGTATACTTATTACATGTTGTTTACTTTAAATAATCTATAATTAACCCATATTCACATTGGACAAGAAAGGCAAACATTAATTCGTACCCAAGCGACGACATAAATATAACTAGGCATATGCCTAACGGTCCGATCTAACATCCAAGGCTCACTATAAATTGAAGCTTGTTTGTTAAATTCTATATTTGTAAAATAGTCGAGCTGAGCTGAGCTAGACCGGACTCACAAGCAACTTTGTGAAATAAGGTCGGATAGATTAATTTTCCGAACCCTATCCGTCCTGCAGTCTAGAAAACCATGCTAGCCGGATAGGCCTATCATTGATTTCTCAAATCATATGGAAAATATGAGTGCAAATCTCTAATAATCTGTTGTACAATTTGTTCAACCCAAAATCGACATTTCAGAAAGTCGTGTTCGAAATTTGGTCAACCCAGCTATTACCTACTGGAGATATCAGTTTCTTCCTACTGCGACTCAAAATGCTCAGCCTACTCCTAATCCGCGCTATCTCGCATGGCAGGTGTACAACCGCTGCTCAACTATGGAAGGCTTTTGAGAGTTTTTTCCAGACTCACTCTGATTACCAATGAAGTTCATAGTCACTTGCAAACACATGAGATTAGGTTGCTTTCTCAAGCAACTCAACAAGTTCGTCTTCATGCTTCTCCTGCAGCTCATGTAACCACTGAGGTAAGGGGCGTCCCTATAGAGGAAACTCTCTCAACTACTGTGGAGGCAGATATGGAGGTGGTAGTATTGGAAATCGTTCAAGCTGTCAACTATTTGGCAAGCTTGGACATGTAGTTTTTAAGTGCTTTAAGAGGTTTGATGAGTAATTTCCAGGTCCAAAGTCAGCCTCTCTGCCACCAAATCAAGCTCATACTATACTATGTTTGTGCAATCATACGATGCTCCCACTGCAGCTTCTTTTGGCAATTCCTTCCCCCTTCAAACAATCCTTTCGCATTTCCTGCATATGGACAACATCCTCCCTACAATTCTATCATGCTTCCTTTACTGATTCTTCTACTGCTTTTCCTGTTGCTAACTCTATCTCTTCTAGTTCAGCACAAGGGCACAATGGGCAGTGGTTTCTGGACAGTGCTCATGTCACTGCAGACTTGATAAACTTGCAAAAGCCCACTACTTATCATGGTGGAGAGAATCTCGTTGTTGGTAATGTTTCTCCTATGCCTATTTCTCATGTAGTGGGGCTTCTGCTCTTCCTATTTACTCTAAGCCTCTACATCTCAACCGCGTACTTAAAGCACCTAATATCACCAAAAATTTGGTAAGTGTCTCTAAGTTAGCAGATGATAATGAAGTGTTTGTAGAATTACATAGCACCTACTGTCTTGTTAAGGACGAGGAAACTCACATGGTGCTGCTGGAGGGCGCGGTTGAGGATGGATTATAGCAGCTAGACTTGGACTCTACAAACCAAGGATTCATACTCAGTCCAGGCAGCAGGGTAACTCTACTTGTCTTCTGGCTCAGAATGTATTGAATGCTAGTGTGGATGTGTGGGAAATTTAAATACAGTCCTTAAGAATGATAAAATCTCTTTTTGTGATTCATGTGCTATAGCGAAAATACATCAGTTGTCATTTGTTCTTTCCACGCATACTAGAGTTGTTAATCCATTTGAATTGGTATATAGTGATGTATGGGGCCCAGTTCTACTCCATCCAAACATGGCTACAAGTACTATTTTACTTTGTTAATAATGGTACTAGATTCACATGAATATATCTTATGATCTGCAAATCCGAAGCATGCTCTATTATTAAGAAGTTTTTTAGCTTAGTGGAGAAACTGTTTTTCAACTAATATTAGAGCCTTCCAGACTAATTGAGGTGAATATAGACCATTACAACCATTTCTTGAATCACTAGGAGTACAATTTAGACATCCATATCCTCATGCTTATCAACAACAAGGTCAGCTGCTAGAAAACATTAGCACATCACTCAGGTAGGCTTGACTTTAAGGGAGAGAGAGAGAAAGAGGCCGCCACCTAAGCGAATGATTGTTGATTGTCAAGCCCAAAATTTCTTCTTGTCACATTAGATAGCATGGCATCAATGGGAGTTAAATGGAGTGACAAATTGATATGAAGCGATCGGAAGATGGAAAGAAATATTTCAAGATACGAGAAGATTTGACGAGATATGGAAAGAAAGATCTCGAGATATGAGAAGATATATTCGTTTCCTTTTTATTATTATTTCTATATTTTAATTATAGTATTTTTGGTATGTTTTGTGGGTATCCATCCTTATAAATAGGGATGAGAACCCTGGAATCTTGGCATGCGGATTTTTGGGATTTGGAATAGGCGAAGACTTTGAGTCTTGAGGGGCGGCACTTCGTTACTTCGAAGGATCGTTTGTTTATTTGCTTTTCGTTTATTTATTTTCCACGTTGCTGGAGTTCAATTTATAAATTACGTTGTTACTTCTATTCCTTTTAGTTGGTATTACATTGCCACAAAATATAATAATCATACTAAGTCGTACTTGCTGGTATTGAAATTAGGGTTTCAAGAAAGTTGAGTCTTCAATTCGTGACAAATACATCATCGAGACCGGTGTTCATCAATTAGGAGCTTGTCGCGAGAAGAAGACGAAACGGAATTGAGTGGAGTTAATCTTTTATTCGTTGCCGTGATTGTAGTCTTCAATTCCTATTTTAATTTCTTTTTGCAAGATAATCGGCTATCTCAAGTGCGAGACTCATACAACACGGTAAGCCAATTTCATTCGTGGACTTTTTGTTTGCATCAATTGGTCCGACTCACGGATCGACGGTGCGTGGTTGAAACGAGCCGGCCGCACATACTTCAACAGCTTATGGACGGCCGCGTTACGGCGTTGGAGGAGAAATTGGAGTTGTTATCAACGACATCGGTAAAAACTATCGAGACGCTCGCATTGATGCAAGCACAATTGGACACGTTAGTGGCAAGGAACATGCATCGTCCCGTAAGGGCCGGAGATGGGCGAAATATACCGCCGTTGCCCGTTTTGCTTAACGGATGATCCTCTCGGGTGGATATCTCGCGTTAACCACCATTTCGAATTGTATGGCAAAGCACCGTGGCACGGAGACGTCAACTTTTAGGGGTAGCGATGGAAGGCCCGGCTCTAATTGGTACGGATGGTATCTTTGCGAAACACCTGGAGTATTCGTGGGCGGCGTTTTCCAAGGCTCTTTGCGGGAAAGATTTGATGAAAGTTGCGAAGGAAGTGCATTCGCGAAATTAGCGCATTGACAAACCGACACGGTATCGAAGTACATTGACCAATTCACGCACTTGCCCCATCAAGTACAAAGCGTGCCGAAAGAGAACATACTTAGCCTATTTATTATGGGGTTGGAGGATCAAATTACGTGATCGGTATGGTTTATCGAGCACTGTCGATTTCTCGACGGCCATTAAATTGGCTAGGAAGGCGAGATTACGGTTCGCAATCAAACACGTACTTACGGTAGTAGCAAGGAACCATGGATGCCGCTGAAACCGTGGCGTCCGTCTGCGCGCCCGCTCACCGACGCCCCTGACGCCTCGGTGCCTTACCCGCCCCCCTGGCCGGGCGAATAATCCACGGCCTGGAGTAACTCGCGCTCCATTCCGTCGCATGACGGAGACCGAGAGAGAAGAGCTCGGCGAGAAGGTTTGTGTTTTAAATGTAAACGCCAGTATCACCCCCATAAATCATGTTTGTCTTGTTAAAGATTTGCGGATTTTGATGGTGGATGACGATGATATTGAGCATTTGGAGTTGGAGGAAGTGGTTTTAACGGAGGGGGGTAATTATGAAGTGTTAATTCCAATCGAGGAAAGCGGACCCAAGGCACAAAAAGGAGTTATTTTTAATGCCTTGTCCGTTCTTGGATTCTCGGGTTGTGAGACTCTTAAACTCAAAGGTGTACTAAAGGGGAGAGAGATCACTATTTTAGTGGACGGCGGAGCGTCACATAATTTTTTATCAAACAAACGCTACGGACTTAGGGTTGGATGCGAATAAAAGTAAAATTGTTCTCGTACGGTTAAGCAATGGACACCGTGTTTTTTTCGGAAGGATTGTGTCAAGATATATCTATACAATTTGAGCCGGGCTCGATTTCCGTGGTTTGCCACGTGTTTCCGCTTTAGCGGCGTAGATCTTATATTGGGGATTGCATGGCTCAAGACATTAGGCGAGTTGCGGGTGAATTATGACCGTTTATATATCATGTTCAAACTCAATGGGCGACTTGTTAAATTAATGGGAGACGAACTTCGTTGGCGTCCTCTCGAAACAAGGCTGAAAAATATTACAAAAATGGGAGGAGGTGGACATGGCGGGTTTAGAAACATACTTCGACAATTACGGTTTGGTTAGCAAGGGCGCATGATCGAAGGTGGTGGAAAAATCGCGGGGGAGGAGGAGTTTTCGTGGGTGGATTTGAGGAATATTCGGGCGTCAATTTCCTCATTTTCGCCTTGAGGACAAGGCGGTTTTTGAGAGGGCGGAAGTTGATATGAAGCGATCGGAAGATGGAAAGAAATATTTCAAGATACGAGAAGATTTGACGAGATATGGAAAGAAAGATCTCGAGATATGAGAAGATATATTCGTTTCCTTTTTTATTATTATTTCTATATTTTAATTATAGTATTTTTGGTATGTTTTGTGGGTATCCATCCTTATAAATAGGGATGAGAACCCTTAGTACCGGCATGCAGATTTTGGGATTTGGAATTGGGCAAGACTTTGAGTCTTGAGGGCGGCACCCGTTACTTCGAAGGATCGTTTGTTTATTTGCTTTCGTTTTATTTATTTTCCACGTTGCTAGAGTTCAATTTATAAATTACGTTGTTACTTCTATTCCTTTTAGTGGGTATTGCATTGCCACAAAATATAATAATCATACTACGTACTTGACTCTGGTATTGAAATTAGGGTTTCAAGAAAGTTGAGTCTTCAATTCGTGACAAATACATCATCGAGAACTGGTGTTCATCAATTAGGAGCTTGTCGCGAGAAGAAGACGAAACGGAATTGAGTGGAGTTAATCTTTTATTCGTTGCCGATGATTGTAGTCTTCAATTCCTATTTTAATTTCTTTTTGCAAGATAATCGGCTATCAAGTGCGAGACTATACAACACGGTAAGCCAATTTCATTCGTGGAATTTTTTGTTTGCATCACAAATCAACAAGTTTCTAACGTGCCATTCATGTATAACCATAGCTAATTAAGCATATGAAACTCTCATCATCACTACACCACTAATGTTAGATATAAGACACTTGCAAGCCTCATAGAGCATCTTCACCATTTTGTTTCTTCATTCCTTCATCACCGAGAGGAACACATAGATCTCCTTTGATTCAAGCCTTCACTCCATTACCACTAG
This sequence comes from Lavandula angustifolia, assembly GCA_028984105.1. Lineage (NCBI taxonomy): Eukaryota > Viridiplantae > Streptophyta > Magnoliopsida > Lamiales > Lamiaceae > Lavandula > Lavandula angustifolia. The sequence continues at coordinate 19,566,844 of CM054807.1, read as the reverse complement.
CCCCAAAGCATTCAACATTCTCTCTATATCACCATCCTATCTCAGTCCACAAGAACAAGTTTACGAGTCTTGGAGTATCTTGCAAACAACGGCGGAACTAAAGGGGGCGCGTGGCGGACACACGCACACACCCCATCTCAACTTTTGTGTAATTCCGTTTCTACCCCATATTTAAAAAAAAAATGGGATATATCATCTCTTCTCCCCCCGCCCCCACCCACACACACACACTTCTACGTATTACTCCCTCCGTCCGACTAGAAACGATGTGTTTCCCCCTTATTAAGGCCGTCCCACTAGAAACGACGTGTTTCCTAAAGTGGTAAAAATTATGTGGACCACATTTAACAATTAAAAAGTCAAACAATCTACACCATTAACACCACTTTCTTGATTCCCTTGCGCTAAAAGAAACGTGTCGTTTCTAGTGGGACGGAGGGAGATACAATTTAACTCCAATTTTTTTAGGAATTTATCTAATAAACTCAATACAAATTAAAATATTTATCTTCTAAGTAATATACATAAAAAAACGTGTTCGTCAATTTTGCTCGAAAAAACCCTTCTCCCCCTCCAAGACGTGTTCTACTAGAGTCCAAAAACCCTTACCTTTCTTCCTCTCGTCTCGGGCCGACGTTGCGTCCGGTCCGCCGACGACGGTGAGTTTTGAGGGGAAGGCCGGGAAGCGGCGACAATGGCCTGCTAGAGCCTTGAAGGCTTGGCGTGTCGATAATTCTTCAATTGTATAGGCGGCTCATGGCATCCCGAGCTTGGAAAGCTTGGACGTGTTGAGAATTCTTCAAGCTGCCGGTGGCAGAGACGTGCCTACGGCTGGGATGGCAAAAGATCCGAACCCGCGAGCTTGGAAAGCATGATATGTCGAGAATTCTTCAATTGCCGGTCGGCAGAGACAGCCTCACGGCTAGGGATGGCAAAAGGATCGGGACCCATCGGACCCGCATGCAATGGGGCGGGTAATACCGGCCCCGTACGAGTGTGGGGCGGTTTCGGTTCCTATCGCGGAACCGCCCCGTAACAAATTAGAATTTAGAATTGTAAAAAGGATCCGGACCCATCTGACCCGCATGCGATGGGGCGGGTAATACCCGCCCCGTACGGAGTGTGGGGTGGTTTCGGTTCACGTCGTGGACCCGCCCACGTAACAAATTAGAATTTAGAATTGTAAAAGTGTTATTTGTGAGATTCAAACTCGTATCAATAATTTCTTTACATACACCTTATGCCGTTTGAGCTAATGTTCACATTTGTTAATATTTTACATATATAGTTATATATAAGAATATGACATACTAAAATAAAAAAAATTAATACATCTAACAAAAAATTAGCTTATAAAATATAAATATTAATTTTCTAGAATTCAATATACTATATTCAAATTGTAATTATGGGCATGCATTTCGAAAATGAAATTAACATTTTTATTTCCAAAATTTAAATTTAAAACTATTTTTTATTTCTAATTTTCTAATATTTAATTGAAATGGATTATATGTTGGGTTATGAGTTAGTGGTTGATTTAATCAATCACTTAGAGGGTACTGCTTTATTATCGTAGTTCTTGTATTAGGACTTGCTTATCTTTTTGTAATGGGAGAAATCATAGTGATTTAGTCTTTATGGAATTGAAGATCTCAAACCTCGTCTTGTACCCTTAGTGTAGTGTCTTTCTGACTAGATGATGTAATAGGCTAGGCTGTTCTTATTTTCATTATCCTGTTTTGTCTAAGTCCCGTAGGGGTATTTGTTGGTTTAAACTTCGGTAGGAAGTTGAATTCTAGAACCACACGTCATCGGTTGTAAGAGCTAGTGTTCTCGAGGTCTCCAACCGACTCATATCATGAAGATTTCTCATCGGTGACCCTCTAGTAGAAGAACACGGAGACAAAGCTCAATACCTTCGCAGTCATCACCGACTACACTCGGCAGAAGATCTTTTATTAGCCGACTCAGACGAAGAAGACAGTGATCGTGTCAGATCTACTGTATCCGACAGGAAACGACCCGACTTTTAATATCATTCGAAAGTCAGCAGAAGATCATACGAGGATGAGTGAGAGTCAACTCAGATGAAGACTGATGTCTGCCAAGTCTCACCTACCACAAACATCGACCAATGAGAAGCGGTCTAAGCCTTACCTGCTCTGACCAACTAAAGCTGCTCTCATGCACAGTGACCAACTACTCTGCGACACTATTTCGAACATATGGCCGTTTTCCTTGGACGTTTGTGATACGTGGCATCGTCCCCTCCAACGGACAAATACCTGGGTCACGACTATAAATAGAGAAGATTTTCCGAGCTCAACGCAGGGAATATCAAAGGGATTACACGCTCAAGCATTCAAAATTCTCTAGCGCATTCAAGAAAGATTCAGCGAAGAACTTGCCTAGTTGAATATCTTTAGTTCTTCTCTCTAGAGTTTTCTTTAGATCTCTCTTCTCTATCTAAGCCCCATTGTTAAATCTATAGCTTAGAACCTTCGAATGAGTTTACTTTCTGTGACTGTTCTTATTGTAAGAACTCCTTCATAGTTGGAGAAAATCTCCTCCCCTTCAAACTTCGGTTTGGATTGTAAAGTCGTTGAGTACTATAACTTAGAAGGGTCTGTCCAATGCACAGATACCTGGCTGAGGCTTGCTCAGATTAATCAACAAGACCTCCTGTTCAGCAGAACCGTGGACGTAGGATCTTGCGTATCCAAACTACGTTAAAAATCGCTTGTGTCATTTACTGTTTTATTGCATTGTTTCTAAACTATCTTATAAATGCATACTTTGCATAAAACGTATTTAAAAGTGCAATAGCCAAAACTATTTGGTTTGTGAAAAACACGTTTTCAAATCGAGACGAAGTCTATCGGGCCCTACACTTATCCGCACTCACTCTCTGCCTGAGAATTCAATACCGACAATAGTCGGTGAGAAGAAACTTAGTAGTTGAGTCACTCGACCCGCGATCGGAAGGTTATTATCCGGCACCTGTTCATCGGTTGCCATTCTACGGCCTTAGATGCCATTCGCGTTTGAGAAAAGAAACTTGTACTCAGGTGTATTCACCCCCCCTCCCCCTCCCCCTCTACACCCGACACTGCCTCGTACCAACATTATATGTATACATACAATTATGATTAATGAACAATTCAATTGAAAACTTGTTATAATAAGTGAAAATACATCTACCGAAAATATAATATTAACTTTCTAGATTTCAATATATTATATTAAAATTTCTAATTTCTAATCATGAAAATGTATTTCAAAAATGAGATTAACATTATCTATATTAAAAAATAAGTATTCATGAACTAATGAACTAATGAAAAATTATAAATTCACAATTTAAAATTCTTTTATGACTAATGAAAAATTACAAATTTACAATTGAATTTTTTTATAACAAATGAAAAACTACACTCTTATTATTCATGTACTTCATTCATAAGTTCAAATCATAACATATACATAAGAAATTCATACTTTAATAAGAATTGTAACATATGAAAGTATATTTGAAAAAATTAAAGAAATATGATGAATAAAAGCTACAAAATATATTTGAAAGGTGATTTTGTTTTTGTGTTTTATTTTTATTTTCACGGAAATATCGATTATGCTTACTATAATAATTATATTTGATTAAAGTTACTACATTTTTATTTATGTTTTAAATTAAAATTAATAAAATAACACTTTAAAATTATATATATTATGTTTATCTAAATTTAATAAATAAGTTGTTGGTCTAATGGTCAAGAATGTTTGTAAAATTTTGGATGACCAGGGGTTCGAATCCTTATGCAAACATGATTTTAAATTTATTAATACTTAAAATATTTGCGGCAGTGCATGGGTCCCGGGGTGGGTCTACCCACCCCGCACGAGTCCGGGGCCGAGTCCTAATTCTCGGACCCGTGCAGTCCACGGGGCAGTCCAGGTCCATTTTTTAAGGCGCGGGGGGTTCGGGTCCACTGATACCCGGCCCGACCCGCAAAATTGTCATCCCTACTCGGGGTCGGAACTTGGTAGGCAAGGCAACGAATGGGATTAGAACTCATTAGGGGATATATATTGAATTTAATGTGAATTGGGCTAGGGATTAGGGAATATAATATTTGAATCTATATTTTCTTATATGTTGATTTTTAATATGAATTGGGCTACGAAAGGATTAGGGAAGGTGGGTGCATCTTATTTGTAGTATATGTATATTAATTATTGAATCGAAGCATTGAATTGTTAATTATTGCAATCCAATTTTGATGGTTTTGTTCTTCGCTAGAATTAGGGACGGATTGAAATATGAAGAAGCTTGATTTTTTACTTAGGAAAAGAACTTAAGAGGTTAGTTCCTTCAATTCTAACACTCAAGAGACTAGTTCTCTCGATTTAGAGTGTGTTCAAAGTGTAAATGTCACGTAAGGAGCTATAAGTAGTGATCCCATTGTTTCACCTCCAACTAAATTTCCAAGAGTTGATGAGGGAGAAACAATAATGGTGTTGAACCCGATCCCGGAAAATGAAAGATGATATGGTATTATCCGGTGGATATCGTAAATACAATTCGACGATATTATCTAGCAAAGGGTCCTCATCAACCGATTCTACTTGAAGAGTAGATAAAAAAAATTGAAAGTTTCTCGCTCATTGGTGTTGGTCCCGAGTGTATGGTCGGTGTAGAGGGGGGTGAATACACCGACTCCGATTTTCTCAACTTCGAACACGAACAATCCTGTTCGGGAAAGTGTCGTGATCAAATAATTCAAGAAACCAAATAGGCTGTTACAATCGTGTGTGGCAAAGAATCCGACTCTACCGAGATCCGCTAGCCGACCGAGTCGAACCGCATCAAACGGTAGAGTTCGGGCCGGTGCGCGAGGAAAAGTGTAGGCCCAAATCGGGCCGAGTGGAAAAACCGTTTTAGCAAGTCTCGCTCGGTCAAGAATAGACAAGCCAAGATGCCGAGACAGATTGTATGATTTTAAAGTAGGTTTTCGGATGAACAGTAAAATCAATGCAAGCAAGAATCGAAAAGCAATAACAAGACACGTATTTTTAAAGTGGTTCGGATATCAATCGATCCTACGTCCACTATCCCGAAAAAGTTCAGGAGGCTATTTATTATACTGGAGTTGGTCTCGGTCGCCTTGTGCACGTGACAAAGCCGTGGCTTGGGGATTATACCGAGCAAGTCCCAGGTTTACAAAGGCATCAAACTAAAGTGTTTGACAAACTTCTCCAACTATGAAGGAGTCCTTTTACAATAAGGATTGGGTTCAACTATGAACTCCTTCGTCTAAGCTATAAGTATATTCGGTGAGCTTAGTGGTTAGAGGGATAGGGAATAAGAGAGTGGCTTCTAGATCGACGAACAACTGAAATAAGTTTTCGGTTCGTGTATCGTCGATTTGGGATACTAGAGGCTCTTCTAACAGTTTAGCTTGGTTCCCTATGAGCCGAGAAGGTAGTCTTTCGCCCGAGATAGATCTTCAAGTTCTCGCGGAAGACTTAGGGTTTTTCCTGGGTTCTAGCTCGTTTGAATGCTTGTGTTTGTTTTCGTCGTTAAGCTTATGCGCATTCTCTCTTCTTTTTTTTTCTTGAAATGTCCCTCTATTTATAGAGCAGTAGATTGGAAAAGATCCGTTGGAGACGATCTTCCTTTCTCTCTCTCTTTTTGGTAGCTAACGGCTCTTTTTTGAAGGATGTAACAGTGTCCTTTCCCTCCTTTTCTCGGGAAATAAGTTGACTTGCAGCTTTAGTAGGTAGAGACACGTGTATACTTGTCATTTGTCGAGGATTATGGAGTGGTTGAGACGGAACAAACTTCGAGGCATACTGAAGCTGACTTCTCTTTTCCTCGTACTTGACAATACTGATTGTATATTCAAAAAGTGTCCGACGGTTCGAAGGCCGTCCGCCGTTGCTTGAGTCTCGATCTTCATTCGCAGAGAGACAACCGAGGGTACTCTACCGATGGTCGCCTTTGACTTCGTGAACTACTCCTCGCCGAAGTTCGAGCTTCTACTCGACTCCTTCGATATCTTGCTCCCGCCGAGTCCAAGTAAATGCCGAGTCTTCTACTTCTGGTGCTGAGGCTGATAAGCTACTGACCGCCTTAACCAGAGCAGAGTGTCTACTGAGTCCGAAACCCTCGAGACAAAACAATTACACGGGAATGGTTCATCAATCAAGATGAGGGTTTTGGGATCTTCAAATCTTGAGATAGGTATGAGCACGGGGCTCCCGAGCTTACGGTCGGTCTTGAAGACGTAATCATTTCCCACTAAGTATAACAAGGCTTGAGGATAAAATCATCACCCAACAATTGGTACAAAACATTTCCAAGTTGATTGGAGTACTTTCCGAGTAAAGATGCATCATATTGTCTTAAATGTTATCTATTTGTCGAGCCATCTACCATTTCGGTGCAAATATCTTCGTTGCTTCATGGTTTTCGATCTTGGAAGAAAGTGGGTGGGAAAAATTGTACTTTTCAAACTCACCAAGGAGATAATCTCAATTCTATACATAAGTCGGTTGTGATTGATCTGCAACAATTTAACGAACTCCTTGCAACACATTAACAAAGTGGTGGAGAAATAAAGTTCGGAGCAAGTTGCAAAGAATTGTCTACGACTCAAAGTCTCTATTTATGTTGTAAGATTGTGTCCTCTACGAGAAATTACATCTAGAGGTCATGATGAATATCCGGAGTTTCTAAACCGTGGTAATTTCTTAGAAATCATAAAGCACACAGCTTCCTAAAATAGCGATGTAGCCTCTCTTGTGCTAGAAAATGCTCTCCGCAAATGCTAAATACATTTCTCCCCCTATTCATAAAGATATTAAGGAAGATCCGAGGTTAATTAGAGAAGAAATCAACAACTTCAAGTTTTGTATCATTGTCGATGAATTACGAGATGAATCCAAAAGAGAACAAATGTTTATTGCTTCAAGGTTTGTAAATAAAGTTGGAATATCCGTGAGAGATTATTTGACATAGTTCATGTCGAGGACACTAAAGACATTACTTTTTTAAGAAGGCTATATAAGTGGTGTGCTCTCTTATCATAATCTTGACATACAAAACATTTGAGGACAAGGTTATATGATGGTGCAAGTAACATGCATAGAGAGTGGAATGATTTGCAAACTTTGTTTGTAAAGGAGTGCCCCTATGCTTACTAGATTCATTATTTTGCTCATCACTTACAATTGATTCTAGTAGCAGCAGCAAAAAGTATCATTCCCATTGAAAACTTCTTCTCAACGGTGAATTTGATTACTAATGTCACCACTCCACGTTGCTCGAGCTATCCAAATAAAAGGAAAAAAAGAGAGATCCGAGTCATACAAGATGGGGCTCTTATTATAGTTCTCTACACAACTTACTTGAAATGTTTGAAGTTGTTTTGTCGGTATTGGGTGAGGTTGTAAGTGAATGGTTCTCTCTCTTCAAGAGGTGCTGCTGATGGAGCTTTTGATGCTATGCTATCATTTGACTTTATATTCATCTTGCACTTTATGATAGATTTATTGGGGAAAACCGATAGTCTTTGTAAATTGCTACAAATAAAAGCAACAACACATTCTCAATGCAATGGGTGCAATGGTCCAATTGAGAATATATAGAAGATCATCTAGAATTTTCGAGAAAATGGGTGGAATGACTTATTTTAGAAGTCAATGATTTTTTATGAAAATATGAGATTGATGCCCAAACATGAATGGTATTCGGTATCAATGGGAGGTTGGAAGAGAAAGGAGAATTTTATTACATATGACCATTATTATAGGATTGACATATTCAATGGGCGATAGACCGCATATTGCATGAGATGAATATACGGTTTAATGAAGCTTTAGTGGAGTTGCTAAAGTTAAGCTCGACTTTGGATCCTAGAGGCGGTTACATACTCTTCAATATTCCTGATATTACAAAGTTGGTTGAGAAATTCTATCCATCGGATTTCACAGGCAAAGAGAAGCACCTTCTTCAGTATCAGTTACAAGTTTTTGAATCTGATGTCAAGAAAAGTCCTCATTTGCAAGAAGCGTCCATCACTTCATAATCTATGTCAAGTGTTGTTTGAGACCGAAAAGTTAATCCAAGACTATTTGATAGACAAGTTTGTTCTCTTTTTTCATATTAATATTCGTTTGTTTTCATTTTTGTTAATTTTCTTACAATTAAAAATATAATATTTCATTTTTATTTATAGATTGATTCGACTTATCTTAACTCTTTCGGTTTTAACTGCAACCTCTGAACGTGCATTTTCTATAATGAAACTCGTGAAGACAAGGCTGCGGAATAAAATGGAAGATGATTTCCTTCGTGGTTGTTCACTAATGAGCTCAGAAAGAGAAATTGTTGAATCTTTTGATACATATTCAATAATTGAGGAGTTTAATCTTATAAAAAAAAATGTCGATCTCGATTTCAAATGCCTAAGAACATAATTTGATATGATTTGTGTATTTCATTTTAGACTCGTTATTTTTATCATTTTTATAAGTTATATGTAGTTTCTGACTTCGTTATACTCATCGTTATACCCCGAACCCCGGTAATTGCGTCCCCCTCCCCCAAAAAAAATTATATTTTAAATTATAGTTCAGCCCTCGCTTGTAAAGGTGTGCAAAGTTCCAAGTAAGAACCTCTCTTCATTTATATGTGAATAAAGTGGATGCATGCTAGAGCCGAGAGAATAGTATGAAGTATCTCCCTTACGGTATCTCTTTCCTCATACACGTGTAGTACCCGATTATCTTGATTTAGGAACTGTTGTGCAGGGTAAATGAAAAGAAGAGATTACTATAAGCACTCAATTAAAACCCAATTGAAACCTCTCTTTCCTTGAATATCACCTTTTGGGAGAAAACATTAAACATGCATGTCAATTTTAGCGGTAGATTATGAATTTTGCATTTCTTGATTGGAAAACGACTTGGATTGAGATTGCATGTACATGGCATGTGGTCGCATGTGTAGATCTAGGAATAAAATAATAAGAAATAGTTGAATTACATTAGAAAAGAAAACTATCTCGATATTACCTCGTTCGCCATGAATTTCCCCGATTAATATTTGACTCTATGATACTCCATAAATTCTAGAAAAATAATAGGTGACAAATTGAGGATGTCTTAGAGCCCTCCGTGAAATTTGACAATTTTTGGAGCAAGATATTAAAATTATTCATAGAGTTCACTAGATCGGCCATATCTCTCTCCACACACAAGCTTTACTCTTAATTATTTTTCCTACTTACTCTAGACATATAGAGCTTTTTAAAAATATTCGGTTTGTATTTTTGTCATGCTCTTAAGTAAGCAATTTTTACCATAAACCTAGTCAATTAACAAGAATCTAAATTCTGCAACTCTATTTTAGCTTGCGATTGTTTTGTAGTTTTAGATGTCATTACTGATCCAATGGATCTTTTAAATGACTTGTCCAAGGTAAAACTGTCCAAGTTTGAACCCTGTTGACCAATTTCATGATATCTTTTAAATGGAGGTAATTTGCACTAGTTTTATAGGGCATTGGAACCTAATCACACTCATGAGCATATAGCTATGGTATTGATTACAATCTAATGACTATAAGGTATTGTTGTATATGTCATGTACGTACACTTAATACTAGAACATATCGTTAGAACTCGTAATTAAGTAGAAACGAGAAGTAGAGGAAAATATTGATATACTTATTGTGTCCCATGGTTTGAAATGATTCCTCTAAATGAAATTGTGAATTAGAGCTAGAGTTATTATTAGAATATCTAGGACTATGAATTACCAAAACGACTAAACTTACGACATTGTTGTAGGACCGATCATGGAAGAGAAATAACTCTCGGCGTCGAGAAGGCTCGTAAGATAAATCGATTTACTACAAGATGGGTAATATTTTACTAAAAATTATATTTGAGTTATTGAGCTCTATGAACTGTGTTTGTCCATGAAACTTTTTGTGCATTGACATGTTTAATGCTTCCACGTGAAGAATCGATCGAGGCTCTCATCCGATCTAAAATGCCGGACGAGGGTTTAGAAAGCATACGCATTGTTAGTACTACAATGTGTGATCATCATTGTATGTCAAGTACTAACATGAGATGTGGGACCCCTCGGGTTTCAACTCGAGGACCAGGGCCCAAGTTATGAGAACCAAGTGGTAGAAGTAATGGAAAAATATGACACAAATGTGCGCACCCAATATATTTAATGTTTTGTATGGTTGGAGCAGATTCTTTTCAAAACCCTCCAATATATATTTCCAGCATGGATAGACTGTTTTCATGTTTTCGAAGTGCTTTATCCACTGAGTACATTAGTGCTCAGCCCAAATGTTTTCAAATTGAGTGGCAACTGGCGACGGACGGAGCTGAGGAGGGATTTTTGTTAAATGTGTTGCTCTCTTTTGGATTTAGTTGGTTACGAACTTCAAAATCATCAAGTTTAGGTATTTATTTACATGTTTTGCTATCTACTGGGTCTGAACTAGTTTTGGCTATGTTGCATGAACAATATATATATGAAGTACTATCTTTTAATAACTGACTTATGTTATTTTAAACACCTTTCAAAGATATATTTAGTTTTCTGAAGAACGTTCAAAAACTTGTTATTATATACATCTTTCTGTGGCATTCAACTTTCGTGATCCTTCGCAGGAGTCGGGACGTTACATTATCAACATACTTCCATCTCCTCTTGACTCTGCTTCTCCCTTTCAACTTCTATTCCACAAGATCCCAAATCATTAATTTCCTAGAGACATTTATTGGACATATGGAAGCTACATAGACTTGTAACGACCTATTTATTGGACAAAATTTCTTACATGTAACCTACCACATTGCAAGATTTCTCATATAAGCTACATGCATATTAACAATTAGTGTACTTTATACATGATGGACAAAATTGAATTATTAACAAGCAACTGCAACAATCTCTCTCTCATCTATTCCTCAAGTGCCCTGTCAAAATTCAAAATCAAAACATTACCAAAACAATATGTCAAAACTGCAATTGCATAATAAATAATCTTTCAGATCTCTTCTGACTTAAAAAACTTTTTGGGTAAAATTACTACAACTCTTTCCGTTCTGGCAAACTCACAAATTTCATTTCCTACTGTCCCAAAAGTAAAGAAAACATGTTATTACACTTTTCTTAGCAAAAACCGATTACCATTTAAAATCAATATTTATGATTTATATCATGCGAATCAAATCATGTTGCTGAGTAATGGTTACTTAACTTGATTAAGGCATATTATAAATTTCCCCTAACATAAACTATTTTTTTTTCTCTAATACAATTCAATCACTAGAAATTATCCGGTACTACTAAAGAAGCCTAGAAACACTAATCCTAATTTGATCAAGACATATATCTAAGTAACATTCTTCTGAAATAGTTGTGCAGCAATAGAAGCAACTAACTCCCTCTAAACAGATTTTGCAAAACATAATTTACCTAATTTAACAAGAATATGCAAATGAGCGAGTAGCTGAGATACTAATTCTCAATTACCTTTTCTGGCTGGGTATTTGGCAAGGAGATTGATGCTCGGGGAGGTGAAACATCTCCTTTCATCTTTACATTTTGAGAACCTTCTAGAGGAGCATGTAACACCGCTTCCATGGGACCTCCAGACGGAATAGAGTAGCTGCGCGGTAATCCCTGTGGTGGGGTTGGGAGTCTGGATGCTGTTGTAGATGAAGTTGATACAGAAGTACCAGAGAGCTCTTTAGTTTTCGATATTATGGGGCCCGAATGAGTAAAGCGATAGGAGGGTCTTCTAGTGTCACTACGAGCTGGTGGTCTAGGAAGCTCATGAAGTTCACTTATTTTAGGTAACGACACAAAAGCAGCTGAAAGATGTGAAGACAATTTTGGGGTTGGTGTTGGCCGAGGCATTGGGGTATGCAGTAAAGATCTAGAAGATGGGTGTGGGAAGGCTGATGAGACAATGGGACCACTGGCTGTTAAGTGTGGGTTATTTGGCCATGACTTACCAGTTATTGGGCCAGAGAAAGCTTGTCTTTTGGCTTTCTTTTGCGTAGGATGCTGTATTTGGATGAGGTTGACTATGTGAAAGGCCTTCTGATAATGGAGGGGGCAAGACACTGGCTTTTATGGGGGTATTGCTCTCTTTGAGTACTGATTGTGTCTCTAAGATGATTGGTCCAGACAATTCGTCATTTTCTAGAATCTTTTCATACTTGTTCTGATCAATAGGAGGTGAAGTCTGAAGGTTGAAGTCTGCTAGTCTTGTTTGAGGAGCTTCACTAAATTCTTTCCCAGATAGGCCAGATCTTGGAGTTTTTGTCTCGTCTGGTGTGGGAAGTACATAGGAAATGAACTTACGTGATGGTGAAGGTCCCATCTGTGGCATTCTCTCAGCTGAATCAGTTTTCCTAGGAAAGAGAGGTGCTGATTTGCTGATTGCTCTTATCCCTCTTTGCAAAGACAAAAGATTCTGACCAGGGCGCTTTATAGTCTTCTGCAATTATGGACATAACTACATCTTGGCATGTTTATTAATAGAATGTAGAGTAGTAAAAGTAGGAAACCTTAAGTTCATAGGAAAACATGTGCAAATACGTTATCTGGTAAACGGTTAATCTTCACATAGATTCAACTTGTGAACTACAAAGGTCCACATCTACAGTCAATGACTTAAAGCAATCTTTCTCATGACTCACCAATTCATTAGATGCCCTAATCGCCTAGTGAACAAACTCTGCTTTGACCAAAGACAAAAAAATCTTCACCTTATGCAATTAGATTCTTCTGAGTATTCAAATGCATAATTACTAAAAAGCTATCCAGATTTTGGGGGTGTTTACTCCCTGGAAGAAATTAAATACTTTTTTCAGCTTATGCATTTAGACATTCAGGTTCTCTACAGGGATTGTAACAAAAGAAACTACCCTGATTTTTCAGAAACACAATTTTTTTTTCGTTTGAAGGTACAATTCGCTTTCTCGATTTATTGGAAGTTAAATAACAGTTGACACTTTTAGCAAACACTTCAGGGAACTTCTAAGCTCCAAACATGTTCTAACTATTTTAGATCTTATCTCAGCCAGTCAATCTTAATTATTTTGATAAAGACACTTATTTGGAAAGATTCAACAGATTCATGTACAAGATAAGGCTGCCAACAAAATTTGCTATTAGTATCCCACTTTCCCTTATTCCGACCAGTACTTGCACTCAGAAGTCAAAAAAAATTCTTAATTATCAAATAATGCTTCAAATATCATTGCACAGCAAATCCTATCTCTCTCAGCCAAGAGAAGTTCAAAGAGGAGAAGAAAAGGAGAAAAGAATTTAGAGAGTCAAATGTAAAACTATGTATCGACGACCACGTATATTAACAGTTGACTAAAAATATCATCTCGCAACAGTAAAGTAGGAGATGACTATGCCATCAGCATTAGCACAGAATAATAATCCATACCTTGGCAGCGCCCAATTTAGTGTCAGGAGGTAATGTTACATCAGCATTATCCAACTGAAAAAGTAAAGTATTCCATTAATTATCAATAACAGTAATAAAAAAAAATGAGATCAACCAAACAAGTTCGATCAAGGCAATGATACTAATAAACAATCTGAAATCCTTTTCTCTGACTAACAGAAGATTGTTCTACATCACTTGCAGTTTTACCTCCAATGAGTTTTCTAGTGCAGGAACTTCGTGCTCTAGACCATTTTTTCCATATTCAGAACCCAACTCTCCATCATGTATTTCAGTACCATCTTGAGTGTCAGAGTCCTCATCACTTTCCTCATCATCATCATCATCATCATCATCATCATCAGATATTTCATGCCCATCATCATTGAGTCCACTAAAATGGTAATCAATATGAAGCTGTTCGGCTAGCAAACTGACATGTGGCTCAATTGCCTCCAAAGATCTTGCTGCCCTCTTGAAGAAGTACAACTGTTGAGAAAGAGAAGTCCCACCCATAAGGCCATAAATAACATTATGGTTGGCAATCAGATATCTTGACTTAACAAAGTGGGAAACAAAACAACCTGTGCAGCATGATGCCGAGATGCCTGTGTTAGAAAACTACGGGACTGCCCTTGCTTTAGAGATTTCATGCGGAAGACAAAAACATTTGTCTCCTCATCATATTCATCATGGGCTTCTTGAAGCTGAGGTGAATGAAAATGTTCACTTTTACTGTTCCTCAAACCCGTTTTTTCTCTCTGTTTTTTAAGCTGATCTTCATATAGTTCTCTGAAAAGTTACGTTACACGTTAAAAGAAAAATTGAGCTAATGGTATAATTTGTATAAAAACTGGACAGTGAAATTTTTAAACAGAAAAACAGAGAAATGAAGTTACTTTAGACCTTTTCACATCACAGCGCTTCTTCATCTCCTGCACAAAAGGGAGAAGGGGCCAAGATAAGAAACTCTAGGCATGGATTGCAGGCAGAAAACAAAATTATTGGAACCATTTACGTATATGTAAACCAAAAGCATGTGTGCTCTTCAAAGCACAGTGAGCAGGGCATTCATCAATGCTCTATCTCAAAATAGACACCAAAGATAGCCATGGGCAGAAGACACAAATTTAAATTTCTCCTGAACCAAGAGAAAGAGTATAGCAGCAATCCATGCACTAGTTCAAGAGGGATGGGGGAGAAAATGATAAAAACTAACCACAACAAAGGATCTGTTGGACTGTACCTCAACTATCCGAAGTTCATTTAGAAGAGACTCTGATGGGATTGTAATTGTCTGAAATATATGGGAGCGCTAAAATACATAATAAACAATTAATGAAGAGAATAATAAACAAATAAACAATTAATGAAGAGAAATAGAGAATAATTCAAAATAAACACAGGAAATAGAAAATAATTTATACATATAATAAAAACTAACATAACCATCGACGAGTTTCTGAAGTTCAAATTGTACTTTTCCTAGCTTTAGTAAAACCTTCCCTGTAAAACAAAAGCTATTAATATTTAGACAAAAAGCATGCCTCACAACATCATCACTAATAACTGAGATTATGACGAAACAGCAATTAGAAAAAAATCTGAAAGATCCTCCAGCTGCGTCACAGGGTGGAATAGTTCAATAGAATGACATAAGGTTGGCAGTCTATTCATGCTCGCTACATGTCAAAGAAGAATCTCAAATTTAACAAATCGAAATGCAATTGATGCTTATGTAACATGTAAGAGACTGAGTACTCACTTAATCAAGTAGAAATGAAATGGGACATATTGAGCCAGGTGATGTGGAGCGATCGAAAGATGGGAAGAGATTTTATGTTCGACGAGGGCGAGAGAAGATCGACGTAGCGGCATGGCGTGGCGTTGGATGTTGCATGGGCGTGCCTATTTCGTTATTTCCTTAAGTATTTATTTAGTCTATTTTCGTATTGATTTATTTTAGTAATTCCGTATTTTGGGCTTGTTTATTTGCGTCAATAATTGTGGGCTTCCATCCTATAAAAAGGGGTGAGAACCCTAGTTTAGTTATCGGGTTTTTCGGACTTATTTGGGCAAGGCGAGATGCCTTGAATTGGGACGAATTCTTATCGGATTCGTTTGGCTGTTTTTCCTTTCAATTAATATTTCCTTTTCGAATTTAATATTGTTATATGCTTGATATTGCTTCTGACGGAAATTGCTTTGTGCATGATACCAACTTAGGGTTTACTCTATTTATTGCGCTGCCACAGCGTGAATCGTGATCCAAGTAAACAAGTTTGTTTCGTTTGAATTCTGTTTGCATCAATTTGGTCCGACCTGCCGGATCTGACGGTGTATGATTTCAAACGAGAGCCAGTCGAAATTTGCAAATAAATTCATGGCGAAGTGTATAATGACCAATGAGCAATTCATGGGGTTGAAGAATGCCCGAGATCCAGATAGGCCTAAAAATGATAGAGCAGCTATTATTTCGGATACGATTCAAATGATTAAGGATTTGATCTCTCAAGTTGAAAGATTAAACTCCGAATATGTTGCACTCAGTGAGGAGTCACGTGAGCTGACCCAGGAGAAGAATGATCTCGGAGAAGAAAAGGCATCTCTTAAAACCGATATTGAGAACCTTAATGGGCAGAACTTGCAGAGAGTTAAAACCGTGTACCCATGGGCTGGAATGGACCACTCTGTTATGATGCATCCACTACCAATTCCTTCGCGAATTTGGGAGGATATTTCAATGGATTTCATTACCAATCTTCCGTCATCAAATGGATGTTCTTGTGTTTTGGTTGTGGTGGATAGGCTGTCAAAGTATGGACTCCGATCACGGCTCGTCGCGTGGCTACTCGATTTGAGTTGGCCTATGGACGGCCGCCGCTTAGAGGGATGAGGCATTTGTCAGAGGAATGCCACATGGTCGCGGTCTCGGACGTAGTATTGTCACGGGATAAATTTGAAAAGCAATTTCGGGTGAATTTAGAACGGGCGCAGGACCGAATGCGGAGAATGCGGAATCAAGCAAATAAAAGTCGTCGTGGAGTGAAATTTAGGGTGGAGGATCATTCGGTGGAGCCTACATTGCCGAAATCGCTAGATTTTGAATTCGGTGACGTCTTTGATCCGGAGAAAGTGTTGTGCGTGCGTGATAATGTGTCTTCTCATGGTCGGGTCCGAGAGGTGTTAGTTCATTGGAAAGATCGAGGAGAAGAAGAGTCTGCGTGGGTGGAATTAGAGGAGTTACGAAATCAGTTTCCGAATTCCCGCCTTGAGGACAAGGCTGTTTTTGAGGGGGTGGAAGTTGATGTGGAGCGATCGAAAGATGGGAAGAGATTTTATGTTCGACGAGGGCGAGATAAGATCGATGTAGCGGCATGGCGTCGGCGTTGGATGTTGCGTAGGGCGTGCTATTTCCGTTATTTCCTTAAGTATTTATTTAGTCTATTTTCGTATTGATTTATTTTAGTAATTCCGTATTTTGGGCTTGTTTATTTGCGTCAATAATTGTGGGCTTCCATCCTATAAAAGGGGATGAGAACCCTAGTTTAGTTATCGGGTTTTTCGAGACTTATTTGGGCAAGGCGAGATGCCTTGAATTGGGACGAATTCTTATCGGATTCGTTTGGTCAGTTTTTCCTTTCAATTAATATTTCCTTTTCGAATTTAATATTGTTATATGCTTGATATTGCTTCGACGGAAATTGCTGTGCATGATACCAACTTAGGGTTTACTCTATTTATTGCGCTGCCACGGCGTGAATCGTGATCCAAGTAAACAAGTTTGTTTCGTTTGAATTCTTGTTTGCATCACCAGGCCTATCACAAGCTGAAGGTGAGCACATAACATCAATTATGCTAGGTAGGAGTTTTCTTTTAGAAATACTGGTGTAACAAAAAACTGCATCACAAATAATGCCTTCCTCCTTGCCAATACATGCACTACTTATAGAACTATTATAAATTGACCAGAAATCATCTTCCACTTCTTCCACTGAAACATGTACAATCACGTGAAATGCTTACCGCTTTCTTCATCGTCATTCAGGGCTGTTTTTTCAAGAAGGCAATCACCCATCTCCCTCAATGATTCTGAAAATTCTAAAAACAAAGAGACTAGTTTTATGAGAAGATTACATCATGAAAATAAATGAATAACAATAATTGAAAAAATTCTTGAATATCTGAGAGGAGATGCAAATCATTCAATGTTCTCATTAGTATTTCAGAGAGTACACCGCATATGAAGCAACATCTCATAACATTAAAATATTATATGAAGGCCAGGATTTGTCTACATAGAGATTCATATCAATGGGTAAACTGAACTTATGAACAAATGGAATAGCATATAACCTTCTTGCCCTATCTTATTAATGTGAAAGATTAACCTTCTTTCATCTATATAATGCATTGGATTGTTCAATCGTCTAAAAATGCACATACATTCAGATTTTCTTAAAGCATAAGACTAATGCCCCAGCATGTTTTATTTTGTCCATATGAGACACAAGAAAACTAGGAACTCGCCAAAAGAATTTAGAGGTGCTACTGAAGCTCTCTCCCATGTCCCTAATACTGAAGAATAACAAGGGGCATAAAACTGTGCTTGGGACAAAGCAAATTGTTTTCAAATCGAAGACTTATAGGTGATTATATTAAAAACTCTTCTATAATGTTAGTTTTCTTCATTCTTTAAATCATTGCTGTACCATATACACTGTTTGCAGTTGCTGCTGCAGCAGAGAGTAGCCTATCGTAGCAGTCTCTCATGTCAATCATGTCCTGATAAACATAAAACATAATTTCATTACAATGTATAAGAATCTTCGAAAGTCAAATCAACACAACCGAATATAATGTAGCTACTGGAACAAAGTTCTGGCCGGAACTTGGGGAATGGCAGAAAATAGACACCGATAAGTCCATGACAACATTTTTCATCACAAGGAATAAACCACCAATATAAGCATATCAGGATCTTAGAAAACAAGTAATCACATCAAATAGTTATTGCAACATACAGAAGACAAATGACCAGTTCCAGACACAACAGGAATAACTCAAGTGTGATAGTGCTTTTGGGGAAAGAGAACATGCGAAGAATCCAGAGTCCAGACATCATTCGCTTTAGTTTTCTCCCTAAATTCATCAATAACATTGAGCCAATTATAATCTATATTTTGTTTAGTCATCTAGGTTGTCCCAGATAATCTATAAAAGGCAAGTATTAAATACATCAAGGAAAAAGGGGAACTTCATCTATAACTTTGCAGTTAGCTGAATTCTCATCTCTCTTTCTATTTCTTTAAAAGCAAATGCAAACTTAAAATATTTCAATTTGAAAAGATGATGAACTCATGGCATCGGATTATATCGTTCTTAAGGACTTTCTTAATTTTGAAACAAATCTGTTGAAATCAACAGACAATAGAGAGAAAGGCCATTTATTATTTGATTATTTTAAGAAGCCACATACTTCAAACCGAAAACACTGTCAGTAAAACTCTAAAATTGCCATAACCATTAAAAACCCACAGTTGCCATTGCAGATATTACTAGTGATTCCATAATTAATGAGCACGTTGACCGGTCAAAGTTCCATCCATCCATCCTACTGATACAAAATTGTAGCACAAAAAGTACCTGTGTAGCTCGAGCGTTCTCATCTAGAGACACAGATTGCTGCTGCTTCTGTGCTCTTCTGCCGTTTCTATGCGCAGCAAATTTTTGCAATTTCTTCAACGATGTCTTCATCTCTAATATTCTCAGAAAACAAGGTTAAGAAATGCAATCGGTAGACGCAGCAGAGCTCAAATTCGGACGAGGTATCAAAGAATAATCGGTCACTGGAAATGGAACCCTAGATCAAATTGGATGTCTGTATAGAGACATACGAGAGATAACAATGGGGAATTTTATTTGTGCGAGCAAGAACGCGGTCACCATTTTTGGTTACGTCAAAGCTGTTAGAAAACTACTAGTATGTGATGTCAGATCGAGGAATTTGGCCTTTTCTTCTACTTTTTTAATCCCCTTTTTAATTTCTATACTATTTGATTATACTTTTTGGATAGATTAGAGTTTGACAGTTGACGAAATTATTTTAAGTTGACCAAATAAAATTTCTTAAAAAATCCCACAGTAGAATTATTGCAAATAAAACCTTCATTTCCGAAAATATACTGATGATACAATTTCAAGGCTAATAGCATAATACTTCCTCCCACCCGTTTTAGTGGCTCATTTCTTTTCGGTATAGTAATTAAAAGAGTAGACAATAAAGTATGAGAGAGAAGTAGATGATAAAGTAGAAAATAGAAGATGAGTGATATAATGATAAAATAAATGAAAAAGTAAAGAGTATTAAAATTTATTAAATTTGGATTAAGTCAGGCTTCTTAATTAGGAAAATGAGTCGTTTTTAGGACGGATGAAGCACTTAACAAAGTTTATTCAATATGCACTTTGAATTAAAGTAGCAAATTTTAGTTGTGAAAAATCATTAGAAAATGTTAAAGAACGAATAAAAGAACTTATCTGGTGAAATATAAATTATTTATCGAACAATCAAATAACATGTTAAATTACATAACTTCAATCCAAAAATTAGGATAGGAGGCGTTGCATTATATTTTAAAATTTGATGATGTACCATTAAATCAATTCAATTAGTTTTATAAAAGATATACTCAAATTCTAGTTTCTTTACAACTTATAGAATTCAAATATACATTTTTAAAAAACTCCCCTACCTAAGTATTTCGTCATATGATCACACAAGATTTTATATAAAAATGCACTTAGGGGTGTTTGGGATAGCTGAAGCTTATCGATAAGTGCTGAAAGTTGTTGGAAGCTGTGAAAGTAGTTGAAAGTTCTTTGATTTTGATAATTTGTAAATGTTTACAAAAAGTCTTTGAAAGTCAAAAATTAATATTTGAAAATATTAATAAAGTGGTATCTTATAAAATGAAAATGTTATTTATTTCTCACTTATTAAACAAATTTAGAATTCTTACACAAATAAAATTTAAAATTTATTTCCACTCATATAAAATAGTATTTTAATAAAAAAAATATTAAAATAAAAATTAGAAAAAAAAAAATAAGTATAATTAATATTATTAATTAAAATCAAGAATAAAAAAGATTATAAATTATATTAATAAAACAAATATTTACTTATTCTTTGTTAAATGACAAATAAAAATTATACATATAAATAAGCAATATCGATCATTAATTAAAAAAATAGTTATAAAATTATAATATAATGTATTAATTAAAAAGGTTAAAATTATAAAAGCTATAAGCTTATCGAACTTCCATTGCTTCAATGCCAAACTTACGAAAATTCTGTCTTGGACCTAAATAGCTTTCGGCAACTCTATAAGTTGGATTTCCCAAACACCAAATTTATTTCAGAGACATGCTTTTCGGCTATAAACATTTCGGATATAAGCTATCTCAAACACCCGTGAGTGAGGGGCCAATGCTTGAAGGTCATCTGTCATAATATCACTATAAATAGAAAGCAAACTGGACTTTTTTAACCCCCAAATTATGAACATTAGGTTTGCATAAATTAATTAGAATATTAGGTTTTTGAATTTCTTATTATGCGATGCCATTTTTAGAATATTATTATTAATTTTAAATCAACTCTAAAAGAGATTAAATTAATTTTAGATCAATCAAAAATGGGAATACCAACTACTTCTACATGTTGTCGGTTCATTTTAATCATTGCCATTCTTAGAATAAACCTCACTTATACGTATATTTATCTTAATCCAAAAATCTAGTATAGTTAGTTTTGAATATATAAATTTTACCTAAACGAATTTGTTTGTAAGATATGCAAATCTTTAAGATTTCATTGTATAAGCATTATATACTACGGTCTTCATTGTGTTATATATATCAACGTAAGGTCATCATTTTGTTGCCCTTCAAAATTCTAGTCAAAAGAATATGCATTTTCCTCCTTTATCAATAATTCTCCAAGCTTCTTCGTTCTTTAGGGTAATTTCAGATTTAGATTTATTAATGTGTTGCTGCATATCTTTAAATTTGTTTTGTTCTTGTGATTATTGTTTCCCTCTCGTGATTATTTGTCGTGCAATCTTTCTGCACTAAGCGATTATATTTCTTCAGAGAATTAAACAAATTAAAAATCTTATTATTAATGATGTAATTAATTGTAATTAGTTGCGGAAGGTTGAAAAAAAATAGTTGTTAGATCTATGTTATAATTCATGAGTGATACATGCATTATAATTTGTGTGCTTAAATTGGTTAACTAGGAGAGCTTGTATTTCTTTTTAAGAATTTAATAACCTTATTATAATAAATCATTTACATATATATTGGATTGAAATATACATGTACACAATGGATATGAATTTACGTGAACTTTTTTTTTATATGTGTGAATCAACATGTTTTAGTTATTCTTTTGTTGTTGTCTTGACTCTCTGGTTAATATGGGTTATTTTATCAGATTAATTAGACTCGTTAAATAAACTTGTGCTTAGGTAATGTTGTTAATTTAATTACTTATCTTTTCATGAGGTTTAAGGACGACTAATTAAGATTGTTTTTAATAAATTATGAAATTCTCGGAACTGTTAGGTGGATCATAATTTAAATGCAATTAGTGCTTATTAATTTATGAAATTATAATCAATGAACAAGCTAGGAAATTGATAACTTTTATTCTGCATCTTGTTTACTAGATTAACATGTATGAATACATCGTGGTAATATTTGTAATATTATAATTATATTAAAATGCTAGAAATTATGAATGTGTTGCCACGAGTTTATGGTGAGTCTTAGTGCCCTTGCCCAGTTGCCGTGACTTTTTATTATTATAAATCTTAATGCATTACTATCTGTTAAAATTTTGATTATTATCATTTTGGATCATAAACTTTATGTTGAGTGTGGTAATAAGTTGAAATGCAAGTGAGCTTTTATTTTAAGCATTAAGATTTAACTTTCATGTTTAAATCCAATATATTGTAATGAATTATTAAGTCCCACATATTTGATATTCATTCTTTTAATCAAGTCAAGGTTAAGGTGGGGAAGTTACCGTTATCCTTATTATATATTGTATATAGTATTCATGTGTTTTATGACATGCATGAGAATAAAAATGAAATGGGTCAAAGTCAAGAGGAAGCCTATGACTGGGGTTAATAGGAGGGCCTTATGAGAAATTACGGTCAAGAGGAGACCGAATGAAATGAAATTAATCCTGGAGGCCCTATGAACAAAGTTATTTATTATGCATGTTTCATATCCGTGTTTATTGGCATTTTATATAGTTCGGATATACGCGTACGCCCCACTAAGTAGTCGTACTCATCCCTATCATTCATGAGGAAATTTATCATATTTAAATTATTGTTTTTAGTCTATGGACTTTTGTTGTTTCTTTTGGAATGTCAACCTTAGTAAATTTTTATTTAAGACTTACGCTGAGTATGAACCTATGTTATGCAATGATTCTTTTCCTTGATAATGTTTTGAAAAGATTAAAGTATGCATGTTAAGTATGAAGTAATGTTCACTCTATGTTATGAGAATTGGAGCGTTACATTTTATACTACAATGAAACAATATATTGAACATATTAAGATGAAAACTAGTGATTAAAATGGAGAATATATTAAAATCCAATTTGTGACTCTACAGTGCTATTAAAATTTGAAGAGAATATCGTTTTGTTTGTCGTGTTGCTATCGTCCATAGATCACCTTCCAACGAATCTATTCACAAGTCATCTATAAATAGAGTTCGTCTTCCTCGCATTAAAGACGAGAATCGGGAACATAAAGCATTCAAGCTCACAAACCCTAACAAGCACAAAGCATACTCAATAAAGAACCTTAGAACCGATAGTTTATCATTTAGCTCTTTACTCTAGAATAATCTAGTTCTCATCTCTATACATCTAAGCTAAACTTGTGATATCTTAAGCTTAGAATCAAAAAGGAGTTTTTACTCCTTCATAGTTAGCGAAAATCTCAAACCCTAGTGTTTGAAACCCTTGTAAAATCACTAAGACTATAAGTAGTTGAGATCTATCCTGCGAACGTATCGACTGAGACTTGCTCGGTATAATCTAATCAAGAACTCCTTGAAACATGAAAGTAGACCTAGGATCTTGCGTATCCGAACCACTCTAAAAATTTGTGTGTTGTTTCTTGTTACATTAATTACTTGTTCATCCTTGCATAAACCGATTTGCAAAATCCATACAAGTGTAGATTTTCAGTAAAACTCTGTAAGACAAGCACAAGTATATTAAACCATCTTTCAGTAAAAAAAAAAACTTTTTGAGCCTACACATTTCCGCACACATTTTGATACTGAATTACTTGTCGAATGTCTTCAGTCAATGAACAATACTCAGTATATTGATCACTCAACTCATGCGATCAGAAAGCTTATTTGACAAGCTGAATCTATTCAGCAAGCAAATTCATTATCACATTGACTTTCGCGTTTGAGTTAAAACTTGGACTCAAGTGTATTCAACCTCCCCCCCCCCCCACCCACACACACACCTGAAGAATTGTCTCCGGACTAAACATGACCCTTATTATAATAAGCTACAATTCAAAGACCTTATTTTTCTACTAATTGAACTATTGATCTCGACCCTCAATCTAACAAAATGAAATATATGATTTTGTACCTTTTCTTTTACTAAGAGGGTGTTCTCTATAGAATCGTATCTATATATATATATATATATATATATATATATGGAAAGAATCATTTGGGAACACTTCCTTAAGGGGTGAAAAATGAACAAATCTAGACCTTCTGGTGGGTAATAGTCAATAATAGAAGATTTGAATGATCCTAAAATCCTAGTTGACTGATGAATCGTATAATGTAATAGATGTTCAACTTAGTTGAGTTTAGACTATTAGAAGCTTAGTAGGCTAGACTGTGTGGTTCAGTAGTTTCGAGGATTTCAGTGGATACTCTGTTCAGTAGTTTCTGAAGGCCAGTGATCTGAAGACTCAATATGGTTCAGTCAAATTTTGAAACCTACTAAACGTGTGTACTGAAGTCAGTAGAGCAACGATCAACTAACATAAGACGAGTATAATGTCAGTTAAGACAACTTTTCAGTAAAGGTGTCCGAGGTTCCTTTTAGAGGAAGTCAACTCAACATCAGTATTGAAGTTTGAACAAGCCTCAACTACCATTTAACCTCAACTAATGAAGAGTTATCAGATACTTGTCCTGACATAAAGCTGTAGTCAACCTTTAAACTTTGAAAAAAGAATCTCTACCGTATTTCAAATTGAAGTAGACCATTTGTTAGTTGCGTAGCCACGTGTCCAGGTCCCCTCCAAAGGATATATTCACCGGTCGGCTTTATAAATAGAGATCATCTTCATTGCATTGAGGATACTCGAAGACTGTCGAGAACAGATCAAATACAAACTATCTATCAATATATCAAACTAACTAACTATCCAACTATCAATCTATCAAGTCTATCAACAATATCAGGTTGGGTTCACACTGTTCAACTTAACAAGAGTCTTAGATACTCTTGATTTCCAAGCCTGTGATATGAAAGAAGGACATTTGGAATATAAACAAAATGGAATTTCAAGCAGTGAATCACTAAGATACTAAAACTATCGGCTTGTTCTTGCTTTTGAATGTTGTATATATTGAACTCTTTGAAATTTCATAACCTCTCAATGATGAGAGGCCTTATGTATTTATAGATGAGCTAGGATGAGATCCGTTGAATGAAGATCGACATCCTATTGGCTTCGGGCTTGCAAAGTTCTTCTACATTGAATGGATGGACGCATGTTGCGTTATGCATGCTTCTTCCGATAAAGTATTGAGGTATTGTCCCCCTGTACTAAGGGTCGACATGGTGGTCTTGTATTGGTTAGTGTTGATTTGGTAGTTATATTTCCATCGTTGACCATCTACTTTGAAATCCGAGCCTCGTACATCGTACTTCAATCAATCCATCGAGATTCCTCATATAACACTTTGAATGAATCGTCGATTCGGTGTTCGATCGGTCTCAAATATTCGGCTTAACTAAGCCTAACTTAGTTTATCCTTCTAAGACTAAATGTTCAAAACTACCCTAGTCGAAAAATAACCATCCATCAATACATGTTCAAACCGGAGTTAAAACTAAGCAATTACATCAAACTAGTTCATTCATCAATAGGAGTTTATGATTATTCAAAAAATTTATTATTTAGCAACACGACTAAAGTCGGTTTACAAAGTATTTTGTAGATGTATATGTGTGGGATGCCGGCCCTTGTTTTATAGTCTCGTTGAAAAATTTTGTTTACTTAAAATCGTTCAAGTTTATGCTTGTGCATGTCTTCAGTTTACTTAATTCTAATACTTGTATGATTTTATAAAATCGGCTCGGTGCAGATGAACAATAAGCAATAAAATATAAAGGGCACACAGATTTTTAGAGTTGTACGTGTACGCAAGATCCTACATACACCTTCCTGTTTCTAGGAGCGCTTGATAGATTGCAGCGTAGTTGTAATCTTAATAGACTTTACAAGGTCTTAAACATGCTAAGTTTCAGGGGGGGTGAATACACCTGAATGCAAATTCTAAAACTCAGAACGTGAAAGTTAGCTTTAGCTGAAGGTTGCTACTGAACTTTGTCAGTTAGCTAAATATACTTTCTCGATCGCGTGGGCGGAGATTCTCCTACTGAGTACAGTCTTACTGACTTATGTCAGTGAACAGTAGTTCAGCAACAGAGGTTGTGTGTGGAAGTGTAGGCCCTTAAAAAGATTCGTCTCAGTTGAAAACCTGTTTTATGCTTGTTTGATTAAAACTTAGTTGAATGTTGAATGAACAATTAATTAATGCAACAGTTAAAATCAACAAATGCGATTTTTTAAGTGGTTCGGACACGTTGGATCCTACGTCCCACCTGTTGCAAGCGAGCGGGAGTTCTTGTATTAATTATGCCGAGCAAGCCTCGGTTGATGCATTCACGGGACGTATTCTAACTTGTTTGCTTATGCGAGCCTCGGTAGTTTGTTCCCCGGAGACAGAATATCTACTTATAGTCGTAGTATTGTATGCGGTTCTTAACCTTTTCGAGTTATAATTTCTCTAACCAAGAAGGAGTTCTTACAATAAGAAACATTTCAATAACTACTTAGGCGAAGGATCTCCGAATATTAGATCCGAGCTATGAGCATCTAACCATGAACGACGACGTCTTGTTACTTCATCACGGAATTGATTCTACGAGATAGTAGGAGTAGTAGGAATTTTAGTTGTACTATTCTATAATTGAAGCAATTCGAAGAACAAGATCGGGTCCTCTTGAGTCACCGAGGTTCGGTGGTATTCGATTAAGAACATTAATAGTTCCCCCTCGAGTTGTTATTCTCGGTAGAGGTCTCGGTTACCACTTGGGTTTCTTCATCGACTCGAGATATCCGGGATTGATTCTATTCGGTAGAATCAATTTGTTCGCTACACTTTGCTTGTTGGTTGATTCCGAATTTCATCGTCCGAATCATCATCCCAATAATCTTTGGATCTTTTTTATGTTATCTTTTAAGCTTAGATCTTGTACCTTGCTCCTGACCTCTTCAGCTTCTTGCTGAGAGTTTGACTCCCTATCCTCAGAAGTAAATTAATCAAATATAACATGAGGGTTTTCCTCCAATGGTCCGGTAGTTAAAGACCCTGAAATCTTTGCTGACCTGGAGTATCCTAAGAAAACTCCTTGGTCGACTTGCTATCAAAGACCTTTAACCTGGTCATTTCCGTTATTGTGGATAAAACACGAACAACCAAAAATATGTAAGTGAGAGATAGAAGGAGTTCTCCTTTCCATAGTTCATATAGCGTCTTCATGTACATCTGAGTCAGTAGAGATCTGTTTTGAGTGTAACAAGTAGTGTCGGTAGCTTACGCCCGAGAACTATAATGGTAGACTCGAGTGCCGCAAGTATTGTTCTTCTTTGCTTCTTTAAGAGTTCTATTTTTCCTTTCGAGAAGACCATTACTGCCGAGGCGTACGTGTCGGCGAGGTCTCGTGTTGATTGCCTTCGGGTTCACGGTACTCCTTCATCATTGAGTTCGAAACTACTGTTCCACGATCCGAGCGTATCCTTTGAACCTTGATATCCTTCTTGACGCTTAGCCGTTTCGGCGAGTTTCGGTAGTTCGGTTTGACGTCGAGACTTATTGGCGATGAAAATCACCAATGTATATCTTGAATAGTCATCAATGACTACAAGAGCATATTTCTTTCCTCGATCGTCACTAGATTGGTGGCCCAAATAGATCCATGTGAAGCAACGGCGAAGGATTCCATCAATAGAAGGTGACGGAATAGGCGGATTGCTTGACCTTATTTGCTTCCCCTTAGAGTATGCCTCACAATTCTTGTGTATTTTGAAAACTTCGTTGGGAAATCGTTTGACTTTAGCATTCCTAGCTAGCTTGTTCATAGTTTTGAAGTTCGGGATGGCTCGGTTATGCGTACCCGGCCATGTTGTTACGTCATCGACTTCGTGTGTGCTAGCGGGCAAGCTTCGGTATTGCATTCGAGATAATAGATATTTCTTTGCCACGACCACTAATAACACGGTTTTTTTGTAGATTTATCAAGAACATCACAAAAACCTGCATTAAAAGTCACCTTATTGGAGTTATCACATAATTGACTAACGGAATGAGATTATGTTGAAGTCCTTCAACATATGATACTCTAGGAATCGTGCAGTCCCTATTTTCAACGTTCTGTTTCCCCTTGTGTAGCCTTTGGAGTCGTTACCAAACTCAATTTTAGCTCATTCTTGCTGAACGTAGTCGATCAACAGATTCTTCTGATGCGTCATGTGTCTTGAGCATCCGCTATCCACAATTCAAGGGTCCCTTAGCACCTGCAAAACAGAAAAAGATTCAGGTACCCTCTGGTTTCAGCTTTGGGTCCTTAGATGTTAGTGGACTTTTGAATCTAAACTTGTCTGACAACCTTGATGGTTTCAGACTTCATGCCCTTCTTGTCAACTGAGTTCTCCACTGAACTTGGATATGCTGACTTTTTGCTCGACTGAGGTTCGACCTTCTTCTTCTTCTGAACCTTTGGGCTTTTGACTTTTGGCTTATAGTAGTACAATCCATGTTGAGCTAGGTGAGTCCATTTCGGTTGACCATACTGTTCGGCCCACTTGACCTTCTTGGTTCCCTCTAAGTTGGATCTCGGTGTCTTGGGGATTGAACCATGGGTCAATTTCTTGTTGCTGGGCTGAGGTGCGATCATTTTCTGTTTGTCATTCGTCTGAGAGGTGATAAGTTCAGCAGCTTGAGTCTTCCCTCGGACAAACCGATCAGCCAGCTTTTCTGAGCCTTTTGAGGTAGCGGTAGATACTTCACATGTGTAGCCAAGCCCTTCCTTGAAGGAAACTTGCCTCTAAGCTCTAAGCATACCTTCTAGCTTCTCCTTGGCTCCTAGATACTGCTCTGTCATCAGCCCTCGCCAAACTTCAACACTTTTTCTGAGTGATTCATAATCCTTTTGTACTTCTGCGAGTTTCTGACTGAGCTTAGCTATCTCAGTATCTTTCTCAGAGATGTGTTTGGTCAAGACTGATATCTGTGCTTCTTGATGTTGAGACTTAGTCATCAGAGAATTAATCTCTTCCTTCTGTCTCAGCACAAGTTCTTCAGACTCAGCAAAGTCCTGACTTCTCATCGCAAGTCTCTGATTTTCAGCTTTAAGAAGTTTCATCTCTCGAATTGTCTTGTTGAATTATTGGCTCATCCGGGATTTGTTCTTCGAGCGGATCTTATGCAAGAACCACATCTAGTGGTTCACCCGCAATTGAGCTCGTGTCGTGTGTGCATGGTGAAGAGGAGCATATATTAAAATCGGAATTTACCCCACCTCTTCTCCGGCCATGAGACACGGTTCGGTGTCATCCGCTTCAATGCGACAACGCAACATCATCATCGAGATGATTCCATGAAAAGTTTTTGTGTCGCTTGAGTAGTCGGATAACTCTCCAGCTATGTAGGCTTTCCTCTTTCTGACAAATTTGTCACGCCGGGCTTGCCGTTCAACTCTTTCAGCTGCTGAGAGTTCTGGACATTCATAATGGTAATGTCCTGACTTTTTGCAGTTATAACATACTAAGCTCATGCCTTCCCTTTTTGGTGTCTCTTTATGTCCAGCAGGGCAGCTTCAGTATCCTACAATCAGGTAAAGATTTAGATTCACTTTTCGAGTGATTACTATCTCTCTTACCTTGATAGGTGTTGGAAGATTTCTTCATCCTCATTCTTCAGAATTTGTCATTCTCCTTCTGGTATTTCACGACTGAGGAGAGCATACTTCTCGGCCAAGTTCTCGGCGGATGGTATTGTCATTTGAGCTTCCAAGCGGTCGACTTGTGCTTGAGGGACTTGCTCCGGGTGTGCTGACTGATGCCTTACAAGTGTGATCCATAGGCACTTCAGTCTCAACACCGGGGGTGTGTGAGAGATTAAACTCGAACTCCTCTGCCTTTAATTCTGAAAATATATAACCAGGAGTAATAGAGTTCAGGTTAATTCTCCTTAAATATGTAGCAAAAGAGTTCCACTTGGGCCTTCCGTCGTTAATTAATTTCTTTATTCGTTATAATGTAATTTTATTTTTATGATCCCTTGCATCGGCTGCATTCCCGAACACTTTGCCCAGGCTTACACAGAATCATAAACCCAATTAAACATATAATTTCATTTAAATTTAATTCTTGAGGCGGAGAAAATAATGGCATTCTGTGCAACCAGAGTCCTGGACGGCCTCCTTTGGAAGAGAATCAAGCTTACTTCCACCGTTAAAGCCAACGCCGCCTTTAATTACCTTTTCTTTTTTTTACATTATACACTGAATCAAATACTCATTAAATGTGGAGGCAAGCTGTTTGATGAAAGTTTAATTAAGAATTTCGT
The DNA here is from genome assembly GCA_028984105.1 of Lavandula angustifolia. Taxonomy (NCBI): domain Eukaryota; kingdom Viridiplantae; phylum Streptophyta; class Magnoliopsida; order Lamiales; family Lamiaceae; genus Lavandula; species Lavandula angustifolia. The sequence continues at coordinate 19,536,333 of CM054807.1, read as the reverse complement.
TGCTCAGTCGTCTATTGTTTAGCTTCTGAGATTTAATATGATTGAAGTTTTATCGGCTATCATTAATTTTGATCTCAGTGTGATTTGGATGCAATGTATATGATGTAGGGAGGGTTGGTACCAAACTGATTATGCTCACTTTGACGAGATTGTAACAATGCTTTTGGGAATTTGATGATATTTTGAAAATGGTTATATTGTTGAGGGCATTAGGGAAACTTCAGGAACTGTAATGGTGATGATAATAGCTACCATTTTAGTGTTGATAATGAAAATTATGATTATAGCTGATAACTCATTAGGCAGCATACTTCCATAAATCAGACACACATTAGAGGTTAAACGCCACAAACAATCTAGGGAATCAATATTAGTATAGGAAACGTATAGAATATCGTGAGCCTATGTTGGGGCAGCTATTCATTAAATATCTAAGAATATCGTGATTCCTTTGTGCATTGGCTGCTGAGACCGGACTATAAGGAGATATACTCCTTTAGCTGAAGCACTCTTGATTTAAGGATTTAAAAGGGATAATATATTGTGGTTTGAATAAGCAGCTCGCCTGTCTTAGTGATGAAAAAGTTAGTGCTTGTGCTACAATATCTTGTTACACTCTTGTGCTGTTATTCTTTGAACACTATTTGAATATGGGTGGTGATGGAAACGTAGTGGTTTATTCAATAAAGATTTAATGTTATGAGGTTGAGCAGGTGTGGTAACCTTAGGATATTTGATGAATTAATAGTCCCATCAACTGGTTGGTATAGAGAAGCAGCGTGTCAAATCCGAGTGGGGATCCTTTACTCCATTAGGTGTCCCAATACATGTCCCACCAATAAGGTGGGAACATGTGTCGATTTATGATAATTTGATGGCCCACCAATACACGCGTGGCGCCGCGTGATCGATGGGTCACTCAATGGGACACCAACTTTTGGGATAGAGGATCCTTTCCAGTCAAATCCTTCAGTTCAAATTAGGAGGGCCTACTTCTTTTATAGTATTTGCTTTTGGGTAGACTTTATATTGTGATGAGGAGGCCGTTTTATTTGAATTTGTCTAAAGAAATGAGACGAGACGTCCCTGTTGCAGAGATTCTAAGCAACCTACTCAAAACTTATTTTTGAGCAAACAAAAAACACTGCAAGTGGTTCCTCCTTGAATTGCCAAATTATTCACATTCCTTGTCTGCAACTTCATCCCTGTAAATCCCCAAACTGCCCCCCACAAAAACAACTACTGGTGGCCTTTTCTCTTTAGTGATTGACCTAACTGGTGATGCTTATTAGATCTTTCGTGTTTGTGCACTACCACTAATCCCCTGTCCACGTCACACCCAATTTAGAAACATAAGTCAGCTCTAGGAATTTCCTATCATGGTTTTCATTTTCATAACGCCGTGACCTACGTGTTTTCGTTACTTCATTTCGTGAAATAACAATTTTTATTTTTATTTTTATTTTTTTGGGGGCTTCTTCTGGCTTTACCAAAATTATTGAAGCCGGTATAGAATATAACCCCATACGAAAGGGCAGTAGAATATGTGGAGAAGATGGAACCCTTCCTTTCTATCTTTTCCCTGAGACATCACATGAAAATGAGATGTGTGTATGGAAAGTGATATAAACTTATAGAACAGGCCTTTCAGTTTGGTCGGCAATTTTAATACTTTGGTGTTGGGTTTCTAAGTGTTTTTTTTTAATTATTATTTCATTGTTTTGCCTTTTTTGTCTATGTTTCTTCCCTTGTTGCAATTGCATGTCAATTAGGTTAGTAATTCTGGACTGTTACACTCTTAATTGTAGTATATGCCGCCCATAATCCCTCCAGCATCCACTTGTCACTACATTTCATATGATCTCATAAAAAATGCAACACCCTAAAATCATCAATTTTAAACTTCTACATCATACAGACATACAGTATCTACTGTTCATACTCACATGTAAATATAGGATTCTTTTTCATTTTGGTTTATAGATAACTTGTCTTGATTTAAATAATATTCCTTGGTTATCTTGGGACAAGTATTTATTCTATTAATATTTTTGCAGAGGCGCATGCTCAGGGTGAGTCAACTACTCTGCTTCGTATATTTGCATGTCTGATGCTTGTACGTAACACGCAAGGCTAATTGAATGCATTAAGAAATGTTTATGGTACAAAGCACAAGAATTAAAATACTAGGTTTTGTAATAAAGAATAAATTAGTCAAATTTATTAAATGTAGTTGGAAGATGTTGGAGAATCTTTTTGCTAAATGTCTTCATTTTCAACAAATTGATTATATATAGTATCTATATACTTTCTCTCTGTCCAATTGTACATACATGGCCCAAAGAATTGAAATAAAGTTTGTGATAGCCAATCAAACTGTTTACATAATGAAATAACTTGTGGGAGATTGCCTTGTTGTGAAGATTTTCCACTATTTTTCAAACTCTCTACTCACCCACTGGTCCTCTGTTTTCAAACGTTTAGTTATTTCTGTTCCCTCAAGGAACGAAGGTACTGGGACTATTCTCAACTCTTACCGACCAGCTGGTTGAGATTACAGTGATTGTTTTGCGGTTAAAGGTTTTAATTTAGGAATAATATTGATTAATATACTGGATTAAACATGGGGAACTCGATTCTTAATAAAAATGGCCTTTTCTAGGTTCCAAGGAATCACATGCCGAGGTGATATATGCACAGATTATGTTCTTATTCTTGTGCTAGGTGAAAGAAAAGCTGGCTGAGTCTATGTAATCTAGATTTTCATGTTTGTAATTGTACCTTTAACTTTTGGCCATATAACTTTCTTTTTTTTTTTTTTTTTTCGTTGACGAGGAACCCGCAGCCGCTACGCTTTGGTGCGCACGGGGTAAACCTCGCTCTGTGCAATAGCACGCAAACCACACGAAGAGTTAAACCACCCTTAATGTGACAGGGTGACAGGCTCACACATAGCGTGTTCGGTGGAATTGAACCCATGACCTATCGGTCCCGGGCCACCCACCTTCACCGCTATGTCATCCCAAGGGGACAAACCATATAACTTTCTTGAACCGTGACTTGCTTTTGCATGTGAATAGTGGAGCTTTGCAGTTGAATTAGTTGAAAGACGGTACATGTAGCATTGATATGGTTACTGATTTTTTAAGCAAATTTGGGTTGCTCTATACACTTCAAATATATCTTATTAACTACAACTGTGCTTCCTTTTAAAACTAGTTGGAAAACTATTGCAACTACTGCTTTCTTCATGATCATCTGACTCCTCATTCTTGCCAGAAATCTGCGTCGTTATTCCGCTCGAACCGGAGGAGGAGTTGGCCGGGACCCGGCTCTCCTTCGCCATAAAGTCGTAGAAAACTGGGACCGTGGCTCTGCCGCCGCTATTTAACACAAGGGCAGAGTCATCATCAGTCTTGTTGCCCCGCTTCTTCAAGAATATTCTGCAGAGAGTCCAGTTCTCCTGCAAACAGATTTGTCTTAACGCCGTTAGCAATGAATCAATCAGCTCCGTTAGTAAGAATTGGATCCAACTTGATGTGAAAGTCTGACCTGGGGTAAATTGTTGGCCGGCGGGGAAGCGGTGGCTGGAGTAAGGAGGCGGTATTCATGCATGATCCAATCAGTTCTGCAGCCCTTGGGCGGCTTCCCCCTGTAGAAAACTAGAGTTTTCTTCATCCCTACAATTTGGTGGCTCCTCGGACTCAAAACCTGCTTGTCCAAACCGGTTGCCTTCCAGTAGCCGGAGGCGGTGGCCCGATTAGCCCGATTCCCATTCGGGTACTTAACTTCTTTAGTGCTGAAGAAATACCTCTCATGCTCCGAATCACCTGCCACCACTGTTATCCAAAGTGTTTTATAAGTTAAAAAACATTAACTGGACTAATGACACAGTGTCAGGTGCGCGGAATTTGAACTAACCTGGTAAATCCCAGGGGTCAGATTTGCAGACATCCACTTCTGGGATGATAGAGGCAGGCAGGGGATAGGAGAGCACCTTGCGCTTCAGGTATTGTACCACAAGCTCTTCGTCAGTGGGGTGAAATCTAAAGCCCGGTGGCAATCTCAGCATACCATTCTTGATGAGATTGGGTTTCTCCATATCTTAGGAAACAAAGGAGGAGCTTTAATTTGAACTCAAATTAACCACACTAGTTTCTCTCTCTCGTGTGTTGTTGAAACTGGTCATGCACTCCTCTTATAGCCCATCAAAAGTGAGAATATATGCATACACACGCACATGTGGGGGGATTGAAGAGTACTAATATAACAGAGAGAGAGGGGGAAAAGGTTGTGTGGTGGGTTAAGGAGGAAAAGGAAAGTTGGGGTTCTTTATAAGTATAAGGAGGAAGCAGTTGGCGTGAAGTAGACTCAATCTCCCTGACTTTGACGCATTTTACAAACAAAAGTTGAACCAACATAACAACATGCCTTGTTTTTCCCCTTGGGAAAAGGTTAAAACTTCTTCCTCAACCTTAGCTTCTTCTATTCGAATAACCAATCCTCAAAGTTTTCTTCTCTTACATCTCGATTCTTTTTCCATTTATACATCAGCTATCTCGATAAATATATGACATATGTTCGCATTTTCGTATTCATATATTTGTATCGTATTCGTTTATGTGTATGTCGATGATGATGTCTTTTATGAACTCAATCATTTTGACATGTGTGGTGGTAGTCTGGTAGACTAGTAGTATTCCGTACCAAAACGCAAATATAAGAAACGAAAAGCAAGAGAGTTTGAAATGAAATGGGATTTCTTGGTATATAATGGACGGCGGCGGGACAAATCTGGGATTGCAATTGTGGTGTGAATTGACCAAACAACCTCGGGAAAATCATGAGTAAGCCGGTTGCGGCTCCGTAAGGGTGAAGTCACCTTATGTCATGCTTCTATTCGCTGGAAATCACGAGGACCTCGCACACTAACGTGAAAAGTACAAAAATACCCTAGAATGACTGTTCCGTGCCCTGCCCTAGGATGGGGATATATTTTCCAGCGCGGGTGACATTTTCCCCAACAAAAGTTGGGATCATTTTAGGGAACACCAACTCAAACTCACGTAAGATAATACTATTTGCCTCTCATTCTTTTTCACACAGTTATTAAAAGAATTATATTTTTGTGTTGTGTATTTTTTTGATTTTTTTGTGGTTGATTTTGTTCACATATTTTTTATCTTTTTTAAAAATTGAACACTTCTAATGGGACAACCAAAAAAAGGAAATGAAACATTACTAATGGGACGGAGAGAGTATTATATATACAAAAAACATATGACATAATTAAATTCGATAAGAATGAAATGACGCTAAATACTATATCGTTGGTACAAGAATGACGTATGTTAGAATTTTTATACTCATGAGACGCATGATTAGAAAAAATGAGACATTCTTAATAGGACGTATGATTAGAAAAATCAAGTACATAACTATTTTTGACTTTTCCTAAATACTGTAATATCTATTCTATACGAGTATATCAAGTTGTTACTTTTAAGAATCATTTGTTATTTGTTATATCAAATTAACTAACATGCCAAAAGCAATAATTAGTTGCCCAACCTAATTATTATTGTATCCTAGTCCTAGAGTTCGATGGATCAATTTTATTTCCATCTCATTCTCTAATAACAATCTAAATATCCGGGGGAATAAAAATTCTTATCTACGTGAGAAGTTTTTAATTGGTTGAGGATTTAAATTCCAAGACATCTTTCTCTCCTCGAAGTGATCCTCAAACAACGATTAACGTGCTGCACTTCTTCGATTTTGCCAGGATAATGTTGACATTCAATCAACTCTTATACGCCTTTTTCTTATGAGTTTTATTTGATACTTACTACATTATATTTATCGAAATATGGGATGTATCATGTTATGATTGGTTTTCTCTATAAGAATCCTTTTTGTAGTATTTCAATAATAGTCGCTTCTCATGACACAAATACCAAAATAGTTAGATAGCTAAAATGACTAAATTAATATCATCATTATATTGGAATTCAGATTTTTCAAGTCCGAAAATTAGAAAAAAATTGAGGATTTTTTCATTCATTTTAACTATCTTGCGAATGTTGTTATGCAATTGAATTATTATTATTATTATTATTATTATTATTATTATTATATCTGACAAGATTTCAATGTGAACAGTCATCTAAGTATTTGATCTAATGGATTAGACGGTCTGATTTACTTATTTAAATAAAATTGACAAATTGCACGTATAGTGTATTCTTATAGCACTTAAAGGCTAATTAAGTAATATTACATGCATTTAATTATAGATATTCATAACCGCACTCTATATACTTGATTTTCGCTTATATTCTTTCTCCTATTTCTCTGCACATTTAACAATCGTTTTTGTATCCACTGTTAATTGATTTGGAGGCACTTTGAAAAGATAAGAAATGCACTTTATATAAAAATGAAGTACACTTTGAATTATTGTGGGCTACACTTTGAATCATTATGAAATGCATTTCGAATTAAAATGAACTGCACTTTGAATTGTTGTGGACTGCACTTTAAATTATTATAGGCCGCAATGTGAAAAACTAGGAGATGCACTTTTAATTGATTTAGGCTGTAATTTGAATTATTATTTGATGCAATTTAAAAGTTTCTACTTGTTTTTTGAAAAATAGGGAGATGCAAGTAGAAGTATAGAGAGTTGGATGAGGATACTAAATTTTACATGTGTTTCCTCCTTACCTCTGTTCGCCACCGAATAGAAATTTGGTATTTTCATGCATTTTATCTTCGTTTCGCGTGGAGGAGGGTTATCGTGGTTGTAGCTTTGGGTTTTGCTGGAATGCCGGCGGGTTTTAGTGGGTGAAGATGAAAAGATTTGGGTTTTGAACAAAAGATACCGATCTTGTGGCGTTGGAATTCCGTTCGATCGTTTATGGAAGGTTTTAGTTGATTTATGGGATTATTTCTTGGATAGATTCATGTTTTTAATTAGATGAGATAAATAATAGTAGAATTAGGTTGTCACATAGATTTTATCATTTATAAAATATGTTAATTGGACCCTTAAGTGCAATTAATTTATCTTATAGGTGCAATTCAGTATTTTTAATCACAAACTAAATCTAGATCATCCATTCATAAAATTAGATGATTATGATTTATTCACACGTTCATAGTCTTAGAATGTATTCTCACCTGAACCAACTATAGATGGAGAGAGGGAGGTGAGGAACACATTTGGAAATGATTTTTCGCTTTCATCTCATGAATTCTGACATAATGTCTTTTTTCTTTTCTTAATAAATTTTTGTAAGCAATCCCTTTTAAAGCCACGAATTGGTTCAAGATTCATAGTAAGTTACAATCCAAGATAAAAAAAAAAGAAAAAAGTGAATAATCAAGTGATTCCTCGACAAATTTTAGTGTGCACGTCATGTTTAACCAAGTTAACACCACTTTATTCTCTAATAACACAAAAAACTCACTATTTAAGTAAATATTTTGTTTTTACTCACAAAAGCATAATAGCAAAGGCAATGTGCTTGATATTGAAAACGCCTTAACAAGAAACGGACTTCACTTAATTTTATTACATTAATATCGGGCAATGTTTTGTCTTTGTGGGTTCAATTATTGTATATATTTCTTTTATAATGATTTTAGTGATAAGGGCAAAATAATCATAACAGGGTTAGTTTTAGTGATAAAGGTTTGGGTCCCAAGTGCCTCCACGTCGGACTAAAGAGCAAGAGACAAATGAGCCACCTTCAAGTCATGCCCCATTTCTAGATTTGAGAAATCTTTCTGGTCTCACTATTCTCCATCACTACACCATTATCTACTAACCGACGAGGTCCCTTCTTACCGGAAATTACTTGCCTACCCCTCCCCTTAACAAGCACTTACTCCAACTAGGAGAAATTATTATTATTAATGTTATTGTTGTTGTTGTTGTTGTTATTGTGTGGAAATATATAATCACTTTATAAAATATATTTCCTTCGGCCTCATAATTGTTGTCTCATTTTATTTGAATACGGTAATTTCTCGAGAGTTGTTGGTTGTAAGTGAAGATGGTGGGAGCGCTTAAATAAAATATTGTAATAATTTGTTATTTTTAGAAAATGAGGCAAAAAATTGAGGAACAACCCAAAAAAAGAAAAAGTGAGACAAAAATTATGTGAAAAAACGTACTAGTGGAGGGAAGACAGAAGGAGCATAAGTTTTATAGTCACTTTTTATATCGAATAGGTCCAAAAATTGTACACAATATAGAAAGTAGTTATAAAATATATCTATAAATCAAATTGTCTAGTTTCGTACTTTTAGGTAATATTATTATTATTATGTTAACTTTTATATGTTTATCTATGAGTAGTGCTACTCATTGAGAAATTTGAGATATAAGTTTCTTTTAGCAGCCCATCCAAGGTGTCTGGCCTAATTAGCTTTAGTACACGCACGCACGCACACGCTCAAACAAATAAGAGAATAATGTGATGGAGTGAAAAGATTAATACTCTATAAAACTCTTACATTAAAGTTCACGAAAAACATGAGATATGCCTCAAAGATAGATTTGTAAATTCACTTTATTTATTTTATTAAGAAAAATTGCCTATGTAGTTGAAAAAAAAGAATCAACGATGTCAGAAGAGATGAGAACTCTCGATGCTCATCTTTTTTGTGAGGAAACTTACTTGATAAGCAGGGTCGGCCCTCAAGAAGGTGTAACAGGGGCGGCTGCCTTGGGGCCCATTTGTTTTTAAGGAGAAAATGAGTTAAACCCCCTAAACTATTAACCCATGTGCAAAGCACCCCATCATCTATTAAAAGAGTTATTATCTCTCTCAATATTTTTATATGTGCAGAATTGCTTACATCGGTTAAATAATCTGTTAAAATTAACGATGGTTTCTTTTTCCCCTTTACCCTCTTCCTCCAACATCCATCAACACCCTTTTTAACATCCATCACGGCGCCGTTCGTCTTGATCACTGCTCTCTAAATAACCTACGAACCCGTTGACCGTTGTTCAAGAATAGACATGGTTGCAAGATTCTCTTCACTTTTGAAAAGTATTATACCAGCAACAAATAATCAGTTGCAAAGATTTGTCAACCTCTTGCTAAAACATATTATATAATTATTCTTTAGATTCTTGAGTTTAAGGTGTAAAATTATTGCTCTATTTGTTTCTTTCCCATATCTATATCCTAAAGCAACTAAAACGAATTGGAATGGAATTGTGGTTTTTCGGTGATTTCTTTGAACCTCGTAAATCGAAGGATTTCACTATTGAAGATCATTTTTAACCTCAAAAATCATTTTTTGTATACTAATTAGAAAATTGGCCACCAACATAAATGAAATAGAGAAAAATTCAAATCGAACTATTGCGTATCTTTTCTCAAAAGATGAAGGTTGTCCATACTAGATGGCATGCCTAAACAAATTCAATAAATTCATAAAGCAATTTAAAGAAGAACACATAAGTAAGGGCGAAAGAAACATCTTCAACTCTTCCATCCCTATTCTTGATCAAAGGCAATGGGTTCCCAGGTTGTTTCAGGGAGAAACAGCCGATGCAGGATGTAAAGGGGAGGAAGAAGAGGGTAAAAGAAAAAAAACATCCGTTACTTTTAACCGGTTTATTTAACGGAGCCAAAAAACGCACATATAAAATAGTTGATAGGGGTAATAGCTCTTTTAATTGGTATTTTGATAAATATAAGTAAGTTTTAGGAGAACTTGGGATGAGAAATAATTAATGAGGTTGAATGCAACGTGGGACAGGCTGTCATGTAGTTCAACAGGATACTCAAACATTGACAATTGGAAACGATTCTTGGTTTCGTAGGGAAAAGGGAAACTCCTATTTCTCTTTTATTTTTATTTTTTTTTGATAAGTTCTAATTTAATTTTAATGAAGTATGCCACAGATATCAAGAATTATTATATGGTTTATTAATTAGGTGGTGCCAGCAACACCCAAACACGATCTGATACTGGATTATAAATTAGGCGTAATCTGAGATTTCATTTTGATGAGCAAAACAATTTTATAATAATTTTTTTTAATGAAATTATGCATGGTTGACGGAGTCCAGCTGCCCTCCTTAGATCCGCTCGCTTCCATAAGTATTTAAATTCTAGGTATTTTTAAATAGTGAAAATACCGATAATATGTTGTTATAAAATGGAAAAAAAATAGGAAGATAAGAAAAAGGAAAAAAAGAAAGAAAGAGAGAATCCCACAAGCAACAAGTAAATAGACTTAGAGAGGGGGAGAGAGAGATGGGAAGGGAAGGGAGATTGCGGCTAAGGGTTTCTATTTTCCTAAGTTGTGAGAGATGTGTGTCGGGTATCTTATCTTTGTTGGTTTGGAGGAGTCAAAGGCGTTTGCGTGTGGGTGTTAAAGAGAGAGAGAGAGAGAGAGAGGAAGAGCATTTTAGGGAAAAAATGTAAAGAAAGAAACGTCAAAGTCCCCTCTAATTTTTTTCTCAATCAATATATATATTACTATTTGTAATTAACTTTCACATGCTCCATTTCTTTATCAAACCTCACATGTATGCCACTGCACTCATAATACTTTGATTCTTCTTTCCATTTGCTATGATCACACGGCTGACCTTGCACACATAAAAAATCAAAATAATAGAATGTCAACTTCATTATTTTTATAATGAATTAAGAAGAAGATAATAAAGTAAAGGGGTGATAAGATTTACTAAATTTGGAATGAACCACTTTTAGCGGGACGTTCAGATTAGGAAAGTGAACCGATAATAAGCGGGACGGATGAGTAGATTACAATAAAAGAGCAATATCACAAATAATAAAAGGGGGAGATTTTATAATGAAAGTTCATGACAACCAATTCAATTTCAATAGTGTATTTGTGCTTTAATGGCTTTACTTTTTTTTTTTTTTGAGTTAATTAAAAAAAAAGAAAAATGATGCCCAAAAATGCCAATCATTTAGGCATAATGCCCTTTTCTTATGTTTTATTATTACTTGTGCTACAACTTTCCTATGACATGAACTTCCAATAAGTATAATAAATTTAGAAAACATGGTTGGCTGGAGTTTCCTAATGCTCTACGAAATGGGCAAACAAAAATTAGAGGAACATTAGTTAAATAAGTTGTACATTGTGATGATACTAATTTACACGTAACCTTTTAGGGAATAAATAATTATTTGTGGATGAGTGACCTTTGAATTTAATAAAGCAAATATAGGTAAAGTGGATGACCTTGAGGAAGCTAAAATAATTATTAACAAGAAAAAGTAAACCACTAAAAATAAGGGAATTTCTAGATAGAGGAAAATAAAATTCAAAAGTCGCAATGATTCTTTGTTTGACCAAAACCATTTCATTTTCTTTTTTATTATTTTTTGAGCCAACAAATTCATTAGTTTATTAGAGCAAATTTTTTTTTCCCGTGGTGCCACTTTAATAATATCACCATCTTTTATACTAAAGATAAAAGTTACAGTTTTAAGTGCATCTCAAAACATAGTATTAAGACGTGTACATGTTTTCATAATTACATTCACATTATTTTATGGTTTATAACTATTATAGAAGTGAGATTTATCCACTACGTATTTTGAATACTCCCTCCGTTCCATTGAAAATGTCGTATTTTACTTTTGAGATGTCTCATAGAAAATGTTTTGTTTTTAAAAAAACAAAAAAAATGTGTAGACCAAAATTAACAACCCGAAAGTCAAACAATTTACACCATATAATACAAAATTCTTAATCTCAGTGTCCCATATAAATGTGAGACACTTTTTTATGGGATGGAGGAGTAATTATTATGGATTGTCAAATTTCTATTTATGATAAAAAATTTAATTTTAAATTTTATCAACATCTCTAACCTGAGTCTATAAGGTATGGTTTACATCTTCTGCTTTGTTTACATATTATTATGAAACTTATTTTATCCAATGGAAATATAATCACTATAGGTTTTACTCATTTCACAATCAAATAAAGGATTAACAATAACTATGAAAACCCAATACCATATACATCATAAATAGAGTACTAAAATCTGAGATCGTACACTACCCATAATACAATGTAAAATGATAACACAACTTGAATTCATTTGAAAAACAAAAAAATAAGCTATAGACTTATTCTTGTGATAAGTATGAAATAGCACGTTACAACTTTTCCGAAAAGCAATCAAAACCCATAACGCCAAAGGCAGTATGTGTTTATTTATTTATTATTTTTTTAGAAAAAGAAACTAAAAAAAAAAAAAAAGTCCCAACAACGTACTCAGATGTACTGCTAACATCAAAGCGTACCTAAATGGTTCACATCTGAAGCAACACATTTCTTCCGATCTCAGAAATCAGTCTGAAAGAGAATTTGATGTACATTTTTTTAACTTAAAAAAAAAGTAATTTAATTGTTAGATTTCTCTTCGTCCCAAAAACTAAATAAATTACGTGACTATACTTGTTATATTACTCGAACGGCCGAAAACAATAAAACAGTAGGTAATTAGTACATATTATAATAATTAATTTTCACTTGACTTGATGCTGCACTATCAATGAAGTAAATTGATATTAAAATAGTATTAGCTAGTTCAACCACTAAGCAGAATATTTGTTAAGCAAATTATGTTAACTTGTGAAACATACAAAAGTTCAATTGCAGTCAATTTGGGTAAAACATTATCATTTAAGAAAAGCAACCAATTGTGACATAACCTAAAACTATAAGCAAATCAATTTCTGGAAACAAACCAATTTGCGAAAAAATATAATGTGAATGCATATGGTTAATTTTGTATCTATGTTATCTTCCGTCCGTCCCATTATTTATGCCTTCATTTCGTTATATTTGTTTGTCCTACTATTTATGTCTCACACCAAAAGTCAACATAAATGAATGATCGACAATTATCTCAAATAGATGGACCTCCTACCACTTTATACCATTCCACCACTACTTTATACATTTCCGCAACTCTCCTTAATCTCCGCAAGTCCATATGGAACATAAATATTGGGACGAAGGGAAGTACATAAGAAACTATGAATGATCCATATGATGATCATGCACGCAGCTGAACTAGTATATGATCTAATTTATGGGTAATTTTTTTTCTCAGACATTTCATCACGAATAGAGCAATTTCAAGTTAAATTCTAATAATTAATTACTGTTTTGTGTTGTTTTCAAATAATATGTAGATAATATGTGGGCTATCAGTTCTATCAGTTAAGTGGGCTTACCTTTCGGCCCAAAATTAGCTCTCGCATATATGAGATCTACATTTCACCTAGGCCCAACACCGGAAAAGATTTTTGGGAAACGGTTGCAGATCGAGCATAATATTCTTCTAGTGTTATATATATATATATATAGAGAGAGAGAGAGAGAGAACCGCTTGATCAAGTAATTCGATGCTCTACTGTTGCCATCACTTAAAATCCCAAATGCACTTTTAAGACAAAAAAAGCTTTGACTTAAGGCTATTTTTTGTAATCTTGCACAATCTATTATTTTTTTATCTTCTTTCCTTTTTCTTATAAACGCTCTTTTTGTTTATTCTCTTCCATGCTTTTAATATCATCAAGAATCGTCCTAGATCTAAGTATCGTCCTAGATCTAAGTATGCGTTAATTGTGCATAGTTTCACTAAGTATCGTCCTAGATCTAAGTCTCGTCCCCGCATTTTCTTTAATAATTTCATATTTTATTATTTATCATTAATTGTGCATATTTTTTCTTAATAATTGTGCATATTTTTCTTAATAATTGTGCATATTTTTCTCATTAATTATGTGCATTTTTTTTCAATTACTTGTGCTTATTTTACCCAATAATTGTGCATATTTTCACATGTAATTGTGCATTTTTTTTTCAAAGCGGAAAACCTATACTACCAAATCCGAACATGGTTTTAATTCCCGAAATCATAATTCAAATGTAATGCTAAATTGATTGAATTATACAATTAAAAATACAATTTAGAACTAAAAACAAAAAGACGTTCGGAGGGGGGATTGAATTATACGATTAAAAACGCAATTTAGAATTAAAAAGCAAAAAAACATTCGGAAGGGGGGAGAATCTCAACATCGTTGTCGGCTATATTTAGTAAGTCGGAAGTATATGGCGTCGCCAAACTAAGGCTCACCATTAGGAGGATTTGCGCCCAACTACACTTGCCTTTGTCATATTAAGTCGCCTCGTTATGACGGCGCCGCATTGATTCCGGCAAAAAATCGATGAATATCAAGAGAGGAGTAGACGATGAATTTCGTAGGAGAGAGAACAACGGGTTTTGTGGTAAATGAGAATGAAAGTGCAGAGTGAATTTATAAAAAATCCTAGGTTTTATGATCTAAACTTACAAAATTGCCCTTTGTGCGAGAATTTTATGAGTTAAGTGCAACTTGCAAATTGGACAAAATGTAAGATATGATCCGTCCATTTCCTTCATCTAATGGACTAAAATGTTCTTTAGTTCTTATACTAAGATGTGTTCTTAATTGAACCCTCTCATATATACACCACATCATGTGGGGGTTTACGGGAGATCCCAGTATGGTTCTTGGGAGATCCTCCTACATACCTATATATATATATATGTATAGATATAGGGTATGGTTCTGGGGAGATGAAGATCCTCCCTTCAAAAGAGATTAACGAGAACCGATCTCAAGCATCGATCAATCCTAATCTAATGGCCAAGATTAAACCCTTTAATCTTAAAAAAAAAAAAAACAAAATGTAGAAAGGGTGTTTTGGGGCAAACCCAAATGTTTCATTTGAAAGGGTTTGGGATTGGGTGGGCAAAATATTTTCATTTTCGCATCCTCCATTTTCGCGAAATCCAGGGTTTCTCACTGGACTAAAGCTCTGCGTATAGGCGCATTTCTTGCTAATTCCTTGGTAGAAATTGGAGATCCTCCGTCCATAATCTACGAACTAAGAGGTATGTTGCAACTTCTCTGTTGTTATTTTCGTTTACCCACGGCTTGAAATTGCGATTTTGAAGAGAAATGGTTTGTGTAAAATCATTTTTTTTTACTTCCTTCGTTGAAATTCGAGTTCAATTCTCTTAATCGACGAATTGTGAGTATGGTTCATCTTTTACGTTGTTAATTACGTTTTTTACCCATGGATGAAATTGTGTTTTTGGAAGAGAAATGGTTTGTGTAAACCGTCGGGATTTCAAACCTAAAATTGTAGAAATCCTTCAAATATGTTTGCGGCTGGATATTTTCGTTGTTTAAGAGGAATTGAACTTGTTCGAACACGAATAAGTATAATAACCGGTCAGTGAAGGATTTTGATGAGGATTTTGTTTTTGGATTTAGGGTTTTCTTTCTTGTTTAAGAAAATCATTTTTTTGTTGTTTTGTTGTCAATTTCATGCTCATGGGAATCTATTTGGTTTGTTGATTTTGATTTTGGCAAAACACATTCGATTAAGGTAACCTATTCTCGATATTTGAGATGGAAAATGGTTTGTTTGTGGATATCGAGGCATTGAAGATTGAGAGTCGCATTTTCGGTTAATTACGGTGAAAGCATGGACGCGGGTAAGTATTCCATCGAATTGTTAGTTGTTTGTATTTCATATAAAACCACTTGTTTTTTCATTCCCGGTTTCATTGATATGCATGAATCTTGTGGGCTGATGTGCATGGAATTGAGTGTCCATTCGTGTGCATGAGAAAGTTTTAATATTGGTATCATACACTTCTAAATTGTTATTTTTTTATGGAAGCGTAAGCATAAACCATTTTATATATTAGCATAAAAATATGTAATAGTAAGCATAAAAATATTTCCATTGATACATATTATTTAGGATTTTTGTGCATAATTAATATTGTTGTGTGTGCATAACTAGATCGAAAGGTTAGCATAAACTATGATACTTATATGCGTGAAATGTTTTGATTCGGGGAAAGTTTTATGTATTCTACCGGTATGCATAAAATATGATACTTATATGCATAAAATATATAAAGTGGGTATGATATTGAGTGTATAAGTATAAATAAATTGAATAAAATGCAATATTAATCATCGAATTTTGTATAAAAGCGGAACATCGCGATGGTAAAGGAAAGAGGAAGAGAACAACCTCTTCTTACGGACGAATCTTCCTTTAATAAAGACCCGTTTTGTTGTCAGTACATGAGGAGCTGAATCGGTTCAATTGATCACTGGCTCTATCATATATGGCCATCATGAGCCGGATCTTGAGCCTCGATACTAGATCGAACGAGCCCTTGGTTGGTCACAAGAGTGGCGTCGCAATATAAGCCAAAGCTCAGCATGCGAGGCGGCATGTTGTTTTTAGGGAAAACGGCTCGAAGGTCGTGGGCTTTCCACGGAATATATTGTCAATAGTCATCTACAAGATCATCCTTGTACCCCACCCAGTCTTGGCTCCTTCGGAACGCGATCAAAACTTCTCTTTAGCGCCTCCTTGATTTGATATTTGCTGCAAAAGTATCGGAAAAGCATCCTTGATCTACGTGAACGACGAATCTTGCCGATTATGTCCCCGCCACTGCGAGTCGAATTATGATAAACTTGCACGCTGCCTCGGGAGGAAGTATGTCGGCTTCCTTGAAAGAAAACTTTCAAGCCACGACTCTCTAAAGAGCCAGAAGATCTCGTCCCATATAATCGAAGGATCACATGGGTCCGAACTCCATAGTTAGCTCGAACCAAACCACGATCCTTGTCCGGGATTTCTTGCATGTTAACCGGGGTGCGAGACCGAAATATTTTCACTTGCCATTGTACTGTTACACTAGAATTTGTCATTATCGATTTAAATAAAACTTGATTTGTATAGCGATTACCAAAAGAAGATTAATCGTGCTAGCATTGTAATAAGCATCACCGAAGAGAGATTGAGATTAAAGAAGGATATGCAAGAGGGGATCGCAAGAAATGATCTGCGGAATTTTCGGATCTAGAGGGATTTTAAGTGCTGTTGAATGGCGGTTTCTAAAGATATGATCGAAAATATATATTCAACGTGGAAGGTGAACGGTTTTCGATCAAAGGCCACCTGAAACCGTTTATGATACGGGACTGCTATCATTGATATTAAAAAGGTAATGACTACGTAGTCGCCTAAGTCAAAGCGCTGTAAATATGCCTAAGTAGTAACTATGAGATTGACATGCATTAAATGCTGCGTAGTTCAAAGAACTTATGTATAGAATGTCGTGCCTTAAATATAAGCTATT